>JABUQX010112782.1:37500-43399 GCA_015478945.1 Trachelipus rathkii | reverse complement strand
ACGTACAGTGAGATTGGAGACGCCTGGTAGCCACGTCACAGAGAGAGATAGGTCAAAGCGACTTAACGCTATGAGAACTGTGCAGTCTATACTAACATACATAAACGGGTAATGCGCAGTTAGGTGCGTAATATATTTAAGACAGAGAAGAACATAAACGGTAGACGTTGGTAAATTCTACCACAAACTTCCCCTCACGGAGCCCACAGTGCAGCTAAGGTGGATTTTATGTGAAAGCAATATCTATTACCCCCTAACTTCCCCAATTCTCCAACTTCACCTCCATATCTCATGACGTAATGATTTTAGAAGGAAAAAACAAAAAAAATGTTCTAGGCGTTGGTAATTTTGAAACTCGGATACCTGAGCAGGGTTAAATTTTAATTTCAACTTGTAAATACTACAACTTCAATTATGATACAGATATTTAAACAGCACCATTTTATTTACTAGACATTTAAATTTTTTTACTAAATCTTTTTTCTGTATTATATAGTTAGTAATATTACTAGGTTATAGTATATAATGATATTTATATTATAAGGTAGATAGGGGTATATAATATATATATATATATAAGTATATATATATATATATATATATATATATATATTATAATATAAGTATTTGGGGGAGGAGGTATGTGCAGTATGTTGCATTGTAGGAGGGCAGATATATATATATATTATATATATATATATAGATAATAATATATATAAATATATATATAATAATAATAAGTAATAATAATAATATAATAAATAATAATAATAATAATAATATTATTATTATTAATATTAATAATATTGAGAATAATAATAATAATAATAATCATAATAATAATAAAAATAATAATTAATAAAAATAATTAATAATAATACAATAATAAATAATAATATAATAGTTAATAATGTAATAATAACAGAAACCCATTTATCCGAATTCTGCCATTCAATTTTTAAGATTCTTATGAATAATTCTTCTCATAGCTTGCTCTTGATTTTTAATGTCTGACTTTTCAATTTTAAAAAATAATGAAGAGAAAATATTTCATGTTTTTGAAGAATACCAAAAAAAAAATAAAAAAAAAAAAAAAAAAAAAAAAAAACACTAAATCAGGAAGAATAGTACCTAAAGGAAAGAAAATAACGCACGTTTGTATATTATAACTAATATTGATAGGAAAATTTTTTATGTAAGAATATACATTATGAGAAATTTTTGGGCAATGCTTTTTTTTTTTTTTTTTTTTTTTTTCTGTAAATATTTTATATTATTAAACTTTTGAATACATTGTATATAAAATAGGTAGTTTAGACTTACTGAAATTTCAGTATTTGAAGTTTTAAATATTTCGTTCTTGTTTTATTTAATATATTTTTTTATTTTTTATTTATTTATTTAAATATTTATTTATTTATTTGTTTGTTTGTTTGATTATTTTCTAATGTGTTTAAATATTTATTTGTTTTTTTTTTATTTATTTATTTTTTTTTTTTCTTTTTTTTTTGGTTTATTTTTTTTTATTTTTTTTTTTTTTTCCTTTTCTTTCTTATATTTATTTATTTATTTATTTATTTATTTATTTATTTACTTATTTATTTAGTTATTTATTTTCACTCTGTGGACGTATTTTTTATATTCATCAAAAATCTTTTCCATCAATCATTTTTATAAGCAGATTTATTTCCCACTTAAATTTACAACAATTGTTTTATGATTCTCGAAAACAGAAGAAGAAGAAGAAAAAGAAGAGCTATATAGAACACCGACTAGTAAAGACTTTATAGTCCACTCAATGCTAGTCTGTTAAGTATTTGCTGTTTTTTGGAAATATGATTTCTTTATTGTGTGGGATGTGTAAACTGTCTTAAAACATATCTGTTTATGTATTTTAAGATCCTAGTTGCTTAATATTTTAGCAGTGGTATAATTTTACTTATTTAATGTGACACATGAGTTTGCTCACATAGAGCAGGATCTATTTCTACTCAAATAAATAAAGATACAAATTTTCTGAAATTTAGATATATTCTTACCTATATCAGTGTGATCGATGGGATCACCGTCTTAGAACGTATATGTTCTAATCGGTGAAATTCAAAGCTATTACACTGGTCTACAAAAAAGTTTTTTTTTCGAGCTGCCAGTGATTTTCAAATCCATATTAGGTATTTTTGGGGTGCAGATTCCAAATAATGCAAATAGTTTTGCCAAATTGACTCTTGTTCACATTCTACATGAGTATGCCTAAATACGTACCTTTCATTACTTGGGGAAAATTATCTTTTGTTACCTGTTTGTATTATAGGTGTTTGTTTATTTTGCATTAAGTAGAACTATCTCCGAAAAGCTTCATTCAGGGTGTTTGGAGGCTTAATTTTGACGTGTTATTGGTATAAGAAAAACTAAAATTAATTACACTATAAATAAGATTTTGTTCTTTGAAGTCTTCAGTTTGTTTCAAATGCTTCTACTTTTAAACATCTAAAAAAAAAATAATTAAAATTTTTTATAATCTCATATATATATATATATATATATATATAATATATATATATATATCTTATATATTATATATATATATTATATTATAATTATATATATATATATATATATATATATTATATATAATATATATATATTTATATTATACATACATCAATATATATATATATATTTATATATATATATATATATATATATAAACATGGCAAAAATACACGTTTGTAACAAGATAACGAGTATCACGCATTATATAATATTATATAGTATATATATATATATATATATATAATACGAAATCCTACAAATAATGTAATTACATATATTGTATAATGTAAAAATTTTCTTACTTTTTAGTTAATAAATTTGTTTTACCTTTTATTAAATGCTTATTATTATTATTTTTTGAGTATTTTTACTGCATCCACTAGTTTTAAAAATTTCCTAATATTTTAATATACCTATATTTTAACTATAAACCACCAACTCTCTGTATTCTTTACATATATAACCGATGTTTTTCATTGACATTTACACTTTAGAATTCCACCAATGCAAACAGGTAATAAATACTTTTATGGTTTTAGTATTTTTAAATTATTTTTAAATTTAATGCAAATTAAAAAACATAAAAATTTCATACTAGTTGTATATAGTTTATTTGAACTTTAACTGTTTTTAGCTGATGATGATAAAATAAACAAATGATTTCAAAAGTTTTCGTCCTCTTTTTTTATTTTATATATATATATATATATATATATATATATATATATATATATATATATATATATATTATATATATACTATATATATATAATATATATATATATATATATAATATTGTATTATATATATATATATATATATTATCTATATAAATATATATATATAGTATATAATAATATATATAATATATATATATATATATATATATTAATATATATATATATATATATATTATATATATATTCATATATATATATTATATTATATATATCATATATATATAATATATATAATATATATATATATATATATATATATATAATATATATATATTTATTATGTATATATATAGATATATATATATACTATATATATATATATATATATATATATTGTAGATATATATATATACTATATATATAATATATATAGTAATATATATATATATTATATAGTATATATATATATATATTTACTTTACAACTTTAATTGTTAGTTAAATTATGAATTGTTTTTTTTTCCTTTCTTCATAGATAAAAATGTTGTTCTTCACGCAGAAACTGTTTACACAAAGCTGATGACTTCTGTTATATATGTGGTGAATATACTCAAGAATCAAAAGGAGAACATTAAAAATCACTGATTTGGTAAGAAGGCATATCTTGCAATTTTGGGATGAAACTTAGAGATCAAGAAAATGTTGGGCCTCACACAAGGTTTGCTTTAATCTGTTTAGAGAGCTACGCAGTGGATCCAATGGAATAAGAGGGTTTAAAGTTTGGTGCACCAATGGTGTAGAGAGACCAAAGAAACCCATCATGATGATTTGTATTTTTTGTGTTGTTACATTAAAGGCTTCAACGCTACAAGAAGGGAAGTGGTAAGTATCCCATGCATTTGGAATCTGCAAGGCGGCCTGTGCCACACTGTGAAGACATTCCTACACCAGTGTATACCTCATTATCCACACTTCCTTTGTCAGATGGTGAAGAATTTAAAGAAGATGAACAGATCAGCAGTGGAAGTGAATATGAAGGAGGAATCTCAAGCATTAGGCAATTCACTCAAGAACAGCTAAGTGATTTAATAAGAGACCTAAATCTTTCAAAGCAATCATCTGAACTGCTAGCATCGAGGCTAAAGGAAAATAATTGCCTAGGACGCAGAGTTAAAATAACTGCTTATCACACAAGAGAAGAGGGACTTCTTCCATACTTCAGTGAAGATGAAAATCTTGTCTATTGCAACAACATTCCTGGACTTCTTAATAAATTGGGACTACCAGAATATCAACTTGATGATTGGCGGCTTTTTATTGACAGCTCCATTACAAGTTTAAAATGTGTGTTATTGCACAATGGCAACCGCTATACATCTATTCCAATTGGATACTCAACAAAGCTAAAAGAAGAATATGAAAATTTTAAGATGGTCTTGGAGAAGATTTGTTATCAACAACATGAGTGGTTTATTTGCGTTGATCTAAAGTTGATTATTTTCTTGCTCGGGTAGCAA
This sequence comes from Trachelipus rathkii, assembly GCA_015478945.1. Classification (NCBI taxonomy): domain Eukaryota; kingdom Metazoa; phylum Arthropoda; class Malacostraca; order Isopoda; family Trachelipodidae; genus Trachelipus; species Trachelipus rathkii. The sequence continues at coordinate 38,650 of JABUQX010112782.1, read as the reverse complement.
AGTGGGAACACACAGTACCCTTGTTTCATCTACATGTGGGATAGTAGAGCAAGGCAAGATCACTGGAAACAAGGTACATGAACTTCAAGAGAAAACATCACTGTAGGTGTCGCAAATATTATAAATGAGCCATTGGTTCAGAGAGAAAAGATCATGCTACCACCACTTCATATTAACTTGGGAATAATGAAGCAATTTGTGAAAGCATTTTTACAGGGAAGGCAATTGCTTCAAATACATCTGTAGATCATTTCCTGGACTAAGTGATGAAAAACTCAAAGCTGGAATCTTTGATGGGCCCCAAATACGCAAGCTCATCAATGATTCAAACTTCACAAACGTCATGAATAAAATTGAAGCAGCAGCATGGTGTAGTTATGTATCTGTCATAAATAATTTCTTGGGAAACAATAAAGCATACAACTATGAGGAACTAGTGCAAGACATGCTCACAAAATTTCAAATTTTGGGAACAAATATGAGCATAAAAGTTCACTATCTTCATAGTCACCTAAATAGATTTCCGAACAATCTAGGTCATTTTAGTGAGGAACAAGGAGAGAGGTTCCATCAGGATATCAAGGTGATGGAGGAACGATATCAAGGCAGATGGGACAAGCACATGATGGCAGATTATTGCTGGAGTCTGCAACGTGACTGTAAAGATGAGAAACACAAGCGAAAATCATGCAGACAGCAGTTTTGCTTGCAATAATTTGTGCATTCTTCAGCATACTCTTGTTCTTTGCATTATATACTGTACCCAAAATAATTCCTGTAGATATTTTGGAATGATTTGTCAGCAATTTAATGTAATATATGTATAATGTATGTATAATGTATGTTTAGCTATTAAAATATCCATATTTAAGAATTTTTTTCAATAGATCATTCATATCTTAAAAACTAGAGCATCTTGCTAGATAAGGCATTTTTGGACTCAGCAGCCTTAACTTTACCCTTAAAATCTATAATATCGCTGGCAACAAAATTGTGTTTTGACGACTGTGATGTTATGGTGGCCAATTTGTTTTTGAAATTAAATCTCGCTATTCAGAGTGATTGATGAAATCACCGTCTTATAACGTATACGTCTAAGAAAGTGAATATCAAAATGCAATTTATATAAGTTCGGGCGATTCTTTTTTTC
>JABUQX010112782.1:15000-32500 GCA_015478945.1 Trachelipus rathkii | reverse complement strand
ACCACACTTATATTGATAAATTAATTATTGAAGATAACAGAGAAATAGGAAGTTTATCTTTGAATCTAAAATAACTTCCAATTTTCATTTCACTAGAGAATATTAATTTAAATTTTAACTGAGGAAAGTTTCTTTTTAAAAGTGAATCAATTTTACGTAATATCATATGAATAGTTATGAAATTAAAGTCATCGGACGTATCATATTTTTGTACGCGATATGAAGTAGTTCCTTACTATTTCAGTTATTTATTAATATTAAGTTCAGGATTTTCTCTAAAGATTAAAATTATTTAAAATTATCAATTGGCAATTTGTATAAGTTTTTTGAAAAGAATAATATCATTCAAACTAAATGTATTTTGCGATTTTATTTCATATAAACAATCATTGGGTTTTTATATAATTTTTTTTTTCTGCGATACATTAGCAGTAATTTAAGAGTTTAAAATTTATCTAAATTTTAAACATAGGTTTTACTTGATTCAAGACATCTCACCAGTATATTTTCTTGAGCAACTTTCAAATGAATCTTTTGTATTTATATGCAAACATCTCTAAGTTCATTTTTATATATTTTTTTTAAAAACTGGATTGTCTAAATAAATTTATTTTATTAATTTTTCTCAAAATTTTATTGTAATATAATAATAATAATAATAATTAATACTAATCATAATAAATAATAATAATAATATAATAATAATAATAATAATAATAATAATATAATAATAATAATAATAATAATAATCTAATAAAAATAATAATAATAATAATAATAATAATTTAATAATAATAATGGCGCTTCTGTATTAAAGAATTGCGTAAACAGAAAAAATTAATATTTCGTTTCAAAATAATTCAAAATTGGTGCATCATTGGATTTACATTTACATTTGGGTCGTGTTCAAGGGAAACTTTGTTCCACACAGGTTCAGAAATTTCAAAGTTTGCAAGATAGATCCTTGAAGATGAAGAAGCTGCATTTGGCAGTGATTACACAAGGCTGAGTTTGTTTTCCGGAACAAACCAAAATTTTATATTTATATTTTTCATGTGTATAATGAATATTCTTTAGTATATTACTACAATATAATATATATATATATATATTATATATATATATATATATTATATATATATATATATATATATAATTATATATATATACTATATATATATAATATTTATATATATAAATATATATATATATTATATTATATATAGTATATATATATTATATATAATATATTATATATATATATATATATTATATATATATATATATATAGTTATATATAATATTAATATATATATATATATATATAGTATATATATATATATATATTTATATATATTATAATATATATATATATATATATATATAATATTATATATAATATATATTATATATATATATAATATATATTATCTAAAAATATATATACTGAACACTATTTAAATATATATTTAAAATTAACAGTCGCCTAATAGATGGTCCAAAGGAAGTGTAAATTGGACATTGAATAACGGTTATATTGTTTCAAAAATATCACTTCTATTATGCTTTATTATACGAGTTAAACTTAACACTCCTGTGATTTGGTTAAATCCACAATAATTGGACTCAGATAATGAAGCTAGAAAATAGATTCTTATGAAATAACTTACATATCCGAAAATATAGAAAAAAATATTTAAGCTTATATGTCCTTTCAATGGTGGGGATAATGATGTGAAGATATACTTCATTAAAGATTCAGAATAATGTATAACTAGTTAACAACACTAGCAGAAGTTAAAAGATTACACAGATTTAAATTTTAAAAATATCCAATTACATAAAAAATTATAGAATTTTATTTAGCTTCTATGATGAGAGACTTAGTTTTTACCTTTTTTCAAGAGAATTTTATACATATTTTACTCAAACTAAAATTGAATATAAGTGAAACCTTTTGCATGCTTATAAAAAGTTTTGCTATTTCATAGAACAGTACTCTCATGTATTGCTGAAGTTTTTAAAGAATTTTTGTAGAGTTGTATGTTAAGCGTAATTGTCTTTAACATATTGCACCATAGAAAAAGCTAATTTGAGAAGGCTTTATTCACAACGTTGATAAAGCAAGGGATTCATTGTACAATCAAAAGATTTTGGGCGAACAATTACTTCAGTATGAATGACCGCTCAAAATTTAGCATTATTAGATTATTTGTTAATAAATTTTCTACAGATGTAGAGGGTTTGAAGTTGTAGCGTATATAATCTTAAGTGTTTGAAATCTTTATAAAATAGAAAAAAAGTAAATTGAAAAGTGTTTCAAATTCATCTAACTGCTTCGAAAAGATGCAACATTTTTATGAGGCTTGAAATTATTTGAGTTTCTGCTGTCGATACATAACGAACCTGCAAGGTGACCGCTTAATCACATAAGCTCTAGACACTGGATAGCCGTAAGGAGAGATAAAAAAATCTTGGTGGGATTTTTGTCCCATTTTTCACCTAGTAAAGACAAAGGGAAAGTTAATATGAATTATTATTATTTTTATTCTTCAAAAAATTGATTTAGATCGAGAGATTAACAAATTTCGTTTTCGGTTCTTTTCCTAAATAGAAGCAAATTGGAGAAATAGTTCCCTTTTTTTTTTAAACAAGATGTGTATTAAATAAAATAAATTTGTTTCCTCGACATCAAAAGGATTGTGCGTAAATAATTTTCAGTGAAATAAAACAGCTAATCCATATTCATATTTGTAAAATTAATTTGAAATAAAAAATGATAGTAGATTTTTCCAGCAAAGAAAATGCTAAATTTTCTTCCTTTTTTTGAGCCATTTTTTCCATCATGTCGCTAAAAGTGTTCAAGAAGAATTCGTTTTGGATTTTTCCCGGTATTTCGGATTCTATGGAAAACTCTCCTCTGGTATTTATCACCGCGTTCCTGAATTAATTTTCATAATAATAATAATTATTATTATTATTATTATTATTAGGAATATTTTTATTATTATTATTAATTATTATTATTATTATTATTATTATTATTATGTATTTTTATTATTATTTAATTATTATTACTGTTAGTAGTAGTAGTAGTGGTAGTAGTAGCAGTAGTAGTAGAATTAGTAGTAGTAGCAATTATTATTATTACTATATTTTGTGGATAGATTAAATTATTAATTATTAAATATCATTATTAAATAGTATTATTATTTTTATTATTATATTATTATTAAATTCTTATTTTTATTATTATTATTATTAGTTATTATTTTTATTATTAATTTTAGTGTTAAAATTATTATTATTATTATTATTATTATTATTATTATTATTATTATTATTATTATTATTATTATTATTATTATTATTATTATTATTATTATTATTATTATATTATTATCATTATTTTTTTTATTATTATTATTATTATTATTATTATTATTATTATTATTATTATTATTATTATTATTCAGTATTAGTAGTTATTGCATTGTAGTAGTAGTAGTAGTAGTAGTAGTAGTAGTAGTAGTAGTAGTAGTAGTAGTAGTAGCAGTAGTAGTAGAATTAGTAGTAGTAGCAATTATTAATTGGTATTATTATTAGTATTTTTATTAATTATTTTTATAGTTGTTTTTTATTAGTATTACGATTACTTTTTAGTATTAGTATTAATAGTAGTAGTAATAGTATTAATAGTATTACTATTATTATTATTATTATTATTATTATTATTTCTCTTTTTCTTCACATTATTGCGGTTTTATTATTATTATCCTTATTATTATTATTTATTATTAATTATTTTATTATTGTATTGCTATTATTATTATTAATTATTATTATTATTATTATTATTATTATTATTAATTAATTATTATATTATTATTATTATTATTATTAATTATATTATTATTAACTTATTATTATTAATTGTTATTAATTATTATAATTATTATTATTATTATTATTATTATTATTATTATTATTATTATTATTATTATTATTATTATTATTATTATTATTATTATTATTATTATTATTACATTATTAATTATCATTATTATTTTATTATTGTTATAGCAGTATAGTAGTAATAGAATTAATAGTAGTTATGGTAGTAATTATTAATTTTATTATTATTATTAATTATTATTATTATTAATTTATTATTATTATTAATTATTTATTATAATTGTTATATTATTATTATTATTATTATTATTAATTATTTTATTATTATATTATTATTATTGTTAGCATTCGCTATTTTAAATTATTATTAGTAATGGCAGTGCTAATAGTAATTATTGTTGAATTCTAAGTACAATTTTGAAGAAAAAAAAATCATTATTTTCCTTTTTTTTCAGTTTTTTTTAGGTGACCATCACTCACGGCACACCTTTCAAGGGTGTGATAGAATAATAAAATACGAAAGTGGAAACCCACCCATTACAAGCTTAACGCAATCTTCCGATGTGACCAGACGGAAGACTTAAGGAAGGTGATTAAATACAAAAGAAAAAAACAAATGATGGGAGAGAATTCCACAGATGAGATGTGCTGGAAGAAGGAGGCCACAACGAACAAGTCTAGAGTTTCCAATATCATATAGAACACAGAATCCATGAAGAAAGCTGGACGGCTCCTCCGTCATTCTTTATACTCTTCATTAATTTAGAAAATATTAATATTTAATTAAAAATAATTGAATCGATCGAATTATAAAGTTAATAGAAAATTTCAATCTGAAATATTTGTAAAAATCTATATCAAATAATGACAGGTCTAACACTAAAATAAAATAAATTATGATCTTAGTTAGTTTTTTCTTCTGGAGTTTTAATAGAGTGTGAAAACATTAAATACAATTAAAAGTTATATATTAATGATTATAATTTATTATAAGTATAATAAAAATAGTTATTAAATAAGAATAAAAACTGGTGTTGTATTTTTAACCTTTGGGATTTCATATCTTCTAAAACAGTGTTGTCTAGATATTCATGTGGAAAAGTTTGGAGACCTGATCTTACTCCATTTACTTCATAAGATAGGGCTCAAGAATGGCAATTCTGAAATCATTTTCAAATATGAGTTTATTGAGTTTACATAATTTACTTCTACATTTACCATCTATTTTACTTAAAATTTAAATTTTACTTACAAAATAAAATCATAAAAAGGAAATTAATATTTATTTTCAAAACACTTTTGGAACAGTTTTTCCCATATCGTATAGACAATATTTACTACAAAGTATCGTCGTTGTTTCTCGTCCAAAGTACATGAAGCAATTTTTTTAGACGAAGAATAAAATTTTAATGCTTTCGCAGTCTCTTACATTCTTTTTCCTTTCTTTTCATGAGAAGCATATTTTTTTTACTATATTGACTAATTGTTTTGTCTTGTTTAGGTAAATATCAATTAGAATAGTCCTAACGGGAAACCGCAATCCAGCTAAACGCAAATCTTAAAAGCAAATATGACGTTATTAATGCCTCCCAAAAACACAATGTGATTTATAAGAAACTGCTACATTAGTGGGTAAAGATTTGAAATGTTTCAGGAGAATTAATATTATGAAAGGCTTTAAGCTCTTTTAAAAAACCACTTCTGAATCGCTCAAAACTGACGTGAATTAATCGCATGATTCTAAGACAAATCAATGACGAAAAGGACAAATTTAAGAAGGTTCTAAAGGAGTTTAACTAAATGGCAGCGTGATTTAAAGTTTCTATTATCAAAATCCTTTCCTCTTTTGAGGTTGAAGGGTAATGAATGCGGAGGTGAGGCAATCTTGACTGGTAACTCTATCGCGCAGAGCATGAATACAGAAATTTGTGTCAACAACCCTACGAAAAGAAAATGTAAATGTTTTGAGGGGGAACAATATCTGAATTGATAAAACTTAAAAAGTTACAATGTGATTGGTTATGAATTGGGTGGCAATATGGTTGAAAAGGAAAATACGGTAAATGACTACAGCAAATATATAATGGCTAATTAGAAGTTTGAAAGAAAAAGCTGGTGACATTTTATTTTAAATATGTTTTGGGGAATTTCCTCTCTGTTTAATGGGATTTAGAATTTCTAGGCAAGAGCAATTTCTTCAACATAAGACTGGAAGAAATTTATATCAAAAATGGCGTAAAACACTAGTATTAATAACTCATAGGCGAAAAAGGGTTAGCTTGAGATAGGTTGCGTTTACTTCCGCTGCTTTACTGCTTTAGGGTCCATAATCTATATATTTTTTATAAACTTTTTTTCATTTTAACAATGATATTCTCAAATACAATTATTTTATGCTATGTTATACATAATGAAGATTCGAATATGACTTTTAGTCACTTGATCAAGAGATCACGTTTGGGGCAAGGATTAAGTTTTGCGGTAGGTTTGTGGTTTTGATTGATTGATTTATTGATATTTTTGATTAATTTATTTATTGATTATTGATTTAAGATTAACAATTAATATTTAATCGTCGCTAAAAAATGAGAACCATTTTTTATTGATATTAAAACTTAAATATAAATTGAAATTTTATTAAAATGAACATTGTTTTAAAATAAATAAAAAAATTAAAATAATAATAATTTTTAAACAAATAAAATTAAAGAAGAAAACAAAACAAAAATTAAACATAAATATCTAAAATATTAAAGGTTATATAATTATAATTTAAAGAAAAAAATTAAATGAAACTTTTAATCACTTAATATTTTCTGATATAAATAGTTAAATATGAAAGTTTAGAAAACGAGATACAGAATATTAAATATGGAAAATATAAAAGTTAACACTGAAAGTTTAAAAAACGAGGTGTGAATATTAAATATGGGAAATGTAAGTGTTTCACTAATAAAGAAATATAAACAGTTTTTTACCTAAATCTCAAACCGACCTTAAATGGAAATCTAAATTTTCAGATAAAAGAAACGGGATACCTATATATGAACGTTACATAAATGACGATTGCACATGTTAGAAAGAATCATTCATATCACAGTACGATTGTGATAGATTGGTTAAGTTAGGTTTGATTAGGTGTTGAGAAAGATAGGTTAAATAAATAGTCGTTATAATTAACAAGCTAGATGTGTTAGGTTAGTATGTTTAGTAGGTTAGGCTTACTTAGGTATGTTAGACTATGTATTAAAAAAAAAGTAGAAAGAAGATGGAGAGAGACAAATAACTAAAGAGTCGTTATAGTTAACAAGCTTGTGCGTGTGTGTGTGTGTTAGGATAGTATGTTAAGCATGTCGGTTGGTTTTTAGGTTAAGAAAGACAATGTATTAAAAGTAAATATAGGTAGAAAGAAGATAGTTAAGAACTATAAGTAAGGGAGGAGTTATAATTAACAACTAATAGAGCGTATACTGTACAACATTTGCACCTTTTTGTATTAATTTTTATTATTAAGGGCTGAATTTCCACCAAAATATTTTTTTATGGGAAACACATTTTCTGTGCGGTAAACCGTTTTTGGGCTCGGCCACTATGTGTGGCGCTATCATTTTCTGGTTCTCATAATCATCCTTCTTACAAGCTTTCTCTGTTAAGCAAAGCAGCGACAGTATTTTGATGCTTTCTTTTTTCTACATGGGATTCACATGGAGTGGGCTCAACACGCATCTAAATGGTTTTAAACTTCAAATTCGCTTCTATGGTTCGTAAAAATAAAGAGTGATACTCTCATGTTCTTAATTATTTGTTTATTTTTGTTTCGATCATGTAAGGTACAGTTTCGATTATTTTCTATTGGAATTCCTCTCGGGAGTGCTCATAACACCATCTAAGGTTAGAAACCCTGCAAATTCGGCTTTCTATGGGTTCGTAAATAAGTGTGATAATTCACATTCTATTAATTTGTTTATTTCTTGTTCCGATTCATGTACGGTACCAAAGTTTCAATTCCGATTCTAACTTCTGCTCAGATTCGTCATAAGGTTTCTTTAACATGGGTATTTCCTTTTCTCGTACTTATGTTTAGAGCGCAGCAACATCTCCTAGGGGTGCGGACTTGAAACCTATGGTCAAACGATGTGAGCCACCAGAAGGAGGGATAGGAAATTTTGGTGGGGATACGATGTCTGAGTCCACTAAATCTATGAAAGAATATTAATGTGTGTCATCAATCTCTCGACGCAATCAGAAGCGTTTCGCTGACATTTGAACATGAACCCCCAAATTGGGGTTTCAATCTTCTGCAAATTATTGCTGCACAGCTCAAAATATTGGATCATCGATTGAAAATATCTAATAAAGCATGCAATTACGACTATGAATGCTATAATTGGGAATAATTGTGTTCGAACCCAAATTTTGTGTTCACGCTCAAATATTGGTTTACGCCCCAATTCGGATCAGCGTCAAATTAATATATATATATATAAATATATATATATATATATATATATATATATATATATATATATATTATATAATATATAATATATATATATATAATATTATATATACTATAATATATATATATAATTATATTATATGTATATATATATATATGTATTATAATAACTATATATATATATATATATTATATATATATTATTATATATAATATATAATATATATTATATATATTATATAATTATATATAATATATATTATAAATATATTATATAATATATATATATATATATTATATATATATATTATATATAATTATATATATATATATATATTATAAGTATATATATCTATATATATATATATTTATATATATTATATATATATAATTTTAATTACTTATTTATTTTTTAACAATTATTATCGTCTTGTGGATAGCGGCATTCTTCTAAGTTAAGTTTGTCTCAGCTTATTCTGTTTTAGTGGAAAGAATGGCGACTCGCCATTCCGTGGGCCGCAGGTTCAATACCCGTTGAAAAAGTTTACAATATCTTTGTTATTTGCATTTATTTTCACATCAGCGATGTAAGAATGATGATGATTTAAACGTCAAAATCTGGAGTAACTGACTTGAAGAAATCGAAATGAATCTTTGAAACCTTCAGAAAACTAAATCCTAATTTGTGGGGCTATACACGTCAGAAGGGTTCAAAACTTCGACTGGTCTTGTCGTCCTCGAACGGACTTGTAATCTTAAAAACTTACCATATAACACGTCAAAGGCCTTGAAAAGAGCTAAAAAAGCTAAAAGTATAAAAGTAAAAAAACATTCTTTACCGCGAATGATCGTCTGGTGGGTGTACTATATTTTGTCTAGTGCTAAATTATATTACTAATATAATAATAATAATAATAATAAAATAATATAATAGTATAATAATATAATAATAATAATAATAATAATAATAATATATAATAATATTAATAATAATATTAATAAAAATAATAATAATAATAATATATAATATAATGAATAATAATAATAAATAATCAATAATTAATAATAATAATAATAATAATAATAATAATACATGAATATTAATCAAATAATAATAATAAAAATAATAAAATATATAATAATAATAATAATAATATCATAATAATAATAATAATATATAATAACGTCTTTATCTTGAATGATTATTTTGTTGTCCCTTTTGGGAATATTTTCGTCAATCTCTTCTTGAACTTTTCTGAATATTTGCTCTTGCATATAAAGGAAGAATCAGCGAAATGTTTGAGGAAGTTGTATGCAGAACGCAGCGAGAAGAAAAGAAATAACATGAAGAAGGAGTATCGTCATCTTTTAAAAAAATTATGCAAAAATAATAATTACGTCAAATGTTTAAAAAAAGTTAATTGGATTAGAAAACTTAAAATTAAATAAAGATTTCTTCTAAGGAATAAAAATTATTTAAATGTTTATATTTCAAATTTTTTCTCCATTAATTAAAGATTATTGATGGAATTATTATTATAAAATTAAAATATATGAAAAAAAAAAAAATATAAAAATAAATAGTAACCTGCCCAGTAATGGTAATTGGATTATCCTTTTGCTCTTTAATTCTATCAGGTATTTATCAATAAAGTCCTTAGGGTCTTAGGATCTAGATTTCTTTTATGTTTCTTCAATAGTATTCTTAAAAATAATAAAAAAATCATTATTAGTAGATGAAATGCTTTAAGAATTGCAAACTCAAACAATTTAGCAATTCTGCAAATAATATAATTTTATATATTTTCTGGAATGATTTTGCAAGGCTTTATATCATATTCGATTTAACTACTTATAATTATGTATTGTGTGGAAGCAGGCATTATATTTATGTTTGTTTTTATACCTGGAGGGAAACAAATATTTCATCTCGTTCTTTTTCTCGACGTAGATACAGCATCCAACGATTTTAACAAATTCGGTATATCACGATGGGTACTAACAATGGAATACACTGTAAATATGACATTTATACCGTCGCAATCCACTATATTATCATGTAAAGCTTTGAAATTTTTGAATTCCTTATAGAAAAATACTGTAACGTTTATCTGTAAAAGATTTTATACTAAATTGAAACTTTTCAAAATATTAAGTGCAAAAAAGATGTACAATTATCAAGAGCGCTGCATCGGTAACAAACAACAACAACAACAAAACAAACAACATCGACACAACAAACAACAACAACAACAACAACAAAACAACAACAAAACAACAACAAACAAAAACAGCACAACAAATCAACAATAACAACAACAACACACAGCAAGAACAACACAACAACCGAACAAACAACATGACACAACAACACAACAACAACAACAAAACAACAACACACAACAGAATATATTTAACCACACAACAACAACAACACACAACAACAAAAAACATAATAATAATAATAATAATGAATAATAATAATAATGAATACATAATATAATAATAATATAATAATAATAAATAATAATAATAATAATAATATAATAATAATAATAATAAATAATAATAATAATAATAAAATATAAATTAATAATAATAATAATATATTACAATTTAAAATAATAATAATAATAATAATATTATAATAATAATATAAAATATACTATAATAATAATAATAATTATAATAATAATTAATAAAAATAATAATAATAATACACACAGCATCTGTTTAAGGTACGGTTGAGAATTCTTAAAGAAATTGAATACTTTAGTTACGTAATTCAGAAGCTATAAACAATATTATAAAATCAGGTTTGCTGTTTTTGATCTATAAATGAATTTTAAACTTACTTGCCACTCATGTTGAAAAATTATCCCTGAAAATTACTACATTAATTCCATACATCTTCAGTTGTGTATTAACATTCTGCTGTGAGAGTTATGTAATAGAGGAATCAACTTCTGAATTAGAAATGAGATTCTCATACCAGAATTGAAGTGGTTTGTGCAACTAATCTTCTAATGCTACTCAGCAAATCATTCTGTCTTGTTCCTATTTTTCCATTAAAGAAAAGAAACATGCTGTAACTTCAAAACACATTTTTTGTAAATGAAAAATTAAAAGAAAAGGTTTTTTTTTTTTTTTTTGGTTAACTATGTTAATATTTTAATTTTTGGCACAATTATATTTATTCGATTGTCAAATTCTTCCACCTACTGTTCTATCACTTATTTGCATATTGCTACCCATATCATTTTCCAAAAAGAAATAGTCGCTTGTGGGATCTCATGTCATTCAACTCATAACGATTTTATCTCATCTCATCTCATCTCATTCATCTCATCTCATCTCATCTCTCTCATTCAATCAATCTATCACATCTCTACATGCTTTCAACCTCAGTTTTCAATATTAAAATAAGTAAGTCACATTTCTATTTAAAATTTATTTTTAGTTGAAAAGAAAAAGTAGCCAAAAAAATAAATGTGATTGCACTATCAATTTATGGATTTCTACATTTGGGTAAGAGTTCAGATCAACAATAGTAATTATACTATACAGCCGTGAATTACCGCTAAAATTCACATAATTACATATATTTAATGTGATTGAAAGAAATTAATGCAGTTACTTAAGTGCTATAAAATTTGAAGTTTTACATAAAATTGCCTAGAAACTGGGCTAGACTATTTTAATCTTATAGTTAAAATTACATAGAGCATTTTTTTACTTAGTTTAAGTAATTCTGCAGATTCTGTAAGCCCGTTTCATGAATTTTATAATGAAATAAAAATTTCCTATCAGATTCCTAGCTTATTTTTTTGTGATATCATAATTAGTAATTTATAATAGGAAAATTATTTTTACATGTATTTAAAATGCAGATATAGAGTTCGTAATTTGTTCTTCTTTATTATCACAGAAAATCTTTTTTATATCGAAAACAACAATTATATAAATCGATGACCCAATCATGAATTGTCATTTCGGAAATTAATTTAGTTTGACCTGATATTATTTCTGAAAAAAAATGATATAAATTGCTAATGATAATTTTTAAATTAGATTTTAATCTTTAACGAAACTTCTGAATTTAATATTAATAAATAACTGAAATAGGAAGGAACTTCATATTGCGTAGAAAATATTGATACGCGGTCGAATGATTTAATTTTCATCAAACTACTTCATTTATTATACTTTACATCGCAAATAATATACTTTACATCGAAACGCAATGCTATGAAATTGTTTCTGTCAAAGTCTGCATTGTTGAAATTTCAAATTAATATATTTAAAATAGTTACCCATAGGACATTTCATTTTATTCTCCATTTTAATATTTTACAATAATTTTTAATTAATAATAGAAAAAGTATAAGTAAAAATTTTATATTATATCATATTAATATTTTTTCAACCTTATATAAAATTTAATTTTATTGACTGCAAAAATTAAACTAGCAGCAAGCTGCTATTTTGTTAGTTGGTAAATACTATTGGTCTGATACTCCCAAGATAGTTTTTAAAAGTATCATATATGTAACCAACACTCATAATATAATATATTTATATATATATATATATATATATATATATATATATATAACTATATATATATATATATATATATATATATATAAATTAATTTAAATTTATAAATATATATATATATATATATATATATATATATGACTAACCTAACCTAAATTATCCTAACCTTAATTATCATGAAATTATCTAAGGGAAAAATATTTGAAGTAAAAGATGAAATATAGGCATCCTCGATAACTACTATAAAATATTTTGTAATATTTTTTTAAAAACATTTGAAAAAGTGTTCAAAATATAAAATATTAAGAATGGTAAAAAAAAAAAAAAAAAAATTCTGAAAGTTTACATAAGTTTTAAATTTCCCTATCTTTATATATGATTTTTTTAGAACATTATATTGGTATTGAGCGTATATAAAGGACCCAATGAGCGTACATGAAAAGTTCCACAATGTGTATATAAAGGAGCCATTGAGCGTATTTGAAAAGCGCCACAGTGCGTATGTCACAAGATGGGATTTCCGCCAATAAATAAACGTGACAATCCCCGGAATTCTTTATTAAATCACAAGAAATAATATAAACCAAGTTGTCTAGAGTATAACTTCACGTAGACCACTACTTTAGATACAAAAGTTCAATAAATATTCACGAAGTCTTTTTTGATTACAAATCGTTTCCAAGTCGCTAGAAGACTTCAACAGACTATCAGTATACAATTCAATAAACGATCACAAAATCGTCTGAATTTGAATAATCAAATCACTGATGGACTTCCACAGACTATCAGTAGTCAGTTCGATAATTAATCACGAAGTGTTCCTTTTGATCTGTAAATTATTCTTCAGTAAATAATCACAAAAGTCTTCTTATCAACTTGTTAAGTTATTCCTCAATAAATAATCACTAAGTATTCTTTCTAATTCGTAAGTTATTCTTCAATGAATAAACACAAAGTCTTCCTTTCAATTCGTAAGTAATTCTTCAATAAATAGTTTCTGAATTTAGCTTGTACTCAAGCACAAAGTCTTCAAGTGATTTCAGAACGTTTTATGTTTTTCTTCAAAATAACTTCCAATAAGTTCTTCTCAGGTATCTATCTAGTTCCACAAAAGTATTTTCTTTAAGTATTCACAAGATACTCTAAATTCTAACTTTAAAATTAATATTCCACCAGTGTCTTTCAATCGAATCAATATCTTTCCAATCCGTATTCTTCTTATAACTCTTTTCTGCCGTAGAGTTTTATTGAAACAGGATCTTCTTAAATATTATTCAGATACGAGAGACAGGTCTCCAATGATAGATTTCCAACAAGAGATAGAACCCCCACGTGAGAACAAATTAACCTCTATTTTTAAACTTTTACTGTATCTAAGATGTCAGGTGTGAAGTTACCTTGGGTATCTTTATTCCCACGGGATAATTTTATCTTAAAAATTAAATTTTCTTAAAATGTTTTTAAATAGAAATTATTCTTAAATTAATTGCTTTTATCAAATAAATAATATTTCCACGAAAATAAATAGATCTAATCGCTCTTCTCAGTGGAGCTCAAAATCTCATCCTTAATATTCCTAATAGCATAACAGCGTATATAAAACGCCATTGAGTTCATATGAACAGAGCCAATGAGCTTTTATGGAAAGCGCCACTGAGAGTTAAAAGCAAAGGACGCCACAGAACGGAAATATGGTTTTAAAATTAAAGAAGAACTTCTTTACCAAAAAGAAAAGTTAAAAAAAATGGATTGTTAACTAAATCGGACAACACCGATAATTCAAAATCTACAAACAAAGATCATATTCGGACACATCCGAAAGAATTATAAACTTGAACACTTGTGAGTAAATTTAAAAGATTGAAAAGAAGAATAAAATTTCTAAATAAATAAAAGCTTCATGGAAGGAAATGAAATATTAATTTTTTCCTAATTTTGTAAATAGTTTAAAACTTAAATTTAAAACTGCTCAACAACAGCTATATGTAAAGATATGTATAACATATTTAAAAATTACCATACATTATTGGAACTCGTAATATCTAATAAAAAAACTCGTAACAGCTAGCGGCTGAGCTTAATCCAGGCCAAAGCTTGGTTATGACGTAACTTAAAACCTTTTTATAAATCAGTTCGATTCTAACATCAGTTTAATTCTAACATCAGTTCAACTTGAGTACATCATTAAAGTTGAGGTTCAACTCCTCTCGTGCCCACAGTTAGAAATAAGATCTCCTCGACCTTAAAATCTATAAGCAGGAAATCTTAAAAGCACTTACAATTCGATCTCCCAATGAACAACACTACAAGAAAGCTATTACGGGTTTGGTAATTATTTTATATTGGTAAATATTTATTGTTCGTATATATATATATATATATATATATATATATATATATATATATATATATATATATATATATATATATATATATATATATATATATATATATATATATATATATATATATATATATAATATATATATATATATATATATATATATATATATATATATATATATATATATATAATAGTTGTGTATTATATTAAAGTTAACTAAATTTTGTTGTAAATTTTATTTCAAATTGTTTTATAGAATTTATTATAAAGTTGACATTAGTTTAATTCATTTTGCAATCATATTTGATGGAAAAAAAGACAATAAAAAACACTTAACAAAGTGTTAAAAATATAAAAGACAGTTTTAAATTTAGTTACCTTTATGAGTGATTTTTTTCAGAACATTATATTGGTAAAAAAGGGGTCTTCCGGAAAATACAACCTTTTGAAAAGCTGACTTTATTACGGCGTAGTCTGTCAAAATGACCCATGTTTTTGATCCAACTTTAAGTCTGAAATAAAGGAAATCATTTCAAAATGTTATTAGAAAACATTTGAACGGTTAAAAAGATTTTATCATTCTTCAGTTAATAATTAATTAATTAATTAATTAATTAATTAATTAATTAATTAATTAATTCTTTAAACTTGATTCATTTGGTGAAAATGTCTGAAATAAAGGAAAACCCTTTGAAAATATTATTACAAAAGATTTTAACGGTAAAAAGGGTACTACAATTAATGATTCTTCACAGAAATTTTTTTATATCAAAACCACAATTTTATCAATCAATGACCCAGCGATGAGTTGTCATTTTGCAAATTAATTTAGTTTGACCTGATATTATTCCTTAAAACCCTTATATAAACTACTAATGATAATTTTTAAATTAGATTTTAATCTTTAACAAAACTTCTGAATTTAATATTAATAAATAGCTGAAATAGGAAGGAACTACTTCATATCGTGTAAAAAAATATTGATACGCGGTCGAATGATTTAATTTTCATCAAATTACTTCATATAATATGCTTTACATCGCATATTGGATACTTTACATCAAAATGCAATGATATGAATTTGTTTGTGTCAATTTCTGTATTGCTAAAATTTCAAATTAATATATTTAAAATAGTTACCCATAAAACATTTTATTTTATTTTCCTTTTTAATATTTTACAATTTTTTAATTAATAATGAGAAAAAGTATATGTAAAATTTTTATATTATATCATATTAATATTTTTTTCAACTTCGCTTTATATAAAAGTTAATTTTATTGACTACGAAAATTAAACTAACAAAAATGCTATTTTGCTAGTGTGGTATAAACTTTTGGTAGATCTACCAGAGGATTCCATATATATATATATATATATATATATATATATATATATATATATATATATATATATATATATATATATATATATATATATATATATTTTTTATATATATATATATATATATATATATATATATATATATATATATATATATAGAATTTACGTGTGTTAGCTATACAGTAAAATATTACAGAAATAAAATATTATATATTGATGATGTAAAAAATTATATCATTGATGTTTGAATCACAATGACGATTAAAAATTCTATGTCAACTTGATATAATTTGATATAATGACTTTTAAAAATTTTATGTCAACTTGATATAATTTTTTTCTGTGTTTAGATTTGATTCATTTGGTAAATAATCAATAGAGCAAAGAAATTTTTGCAATAAATTACCGATATTTTTGTGAATAATTCTCGAGAAATTTTTACCTTAGTTTATTATGATAGGGAATGATAAAAATAAGAAGATATAACCAAGTTCAGGAAAATTTCCGAACAAATAATTATTTTAAAATTGTTTTTATTAGCTACAAAAGTATACGGCAAAGCTTTAACCATATCTTTATCCTTAGAACCGAATACAAACCAAGGGCATGTAAACTGAAATTCAAATTATTTTACGTGAAAGTTATATCACATGAAATTTAAAATAAATGCTGCATAATGTTACTTTAGAAGTAATAATAAAGTCAAGAGTAAATCATAGTAAATTTTCAAAAATAGTTTCCAAATGTTTTCTCATATGTAAATATTGGAAATATAAAAAAGTTAAATCACCAGAATAGAATGGTAAATTACAGTCAAAATGGTAACGATTAATTTACTAACGGTTTCAGCAGATATACTACTAATAAATATAAAAATC
>JABUQX010112782.1:0-2500 GCA_015478945.1 Trachelipus rathkii | reverse complement strand
ATCAATGATGTATTTTTTTATATCATCATTATACATTTTATTTTTTGCCAACAAATAATGACAAATTAAAACCAATTACCTGCCTGTTATATTTAACTTTCAGACGAAATTAAAAATTTCTTTATATAATATATATATATATATATATATATATATAACTGATATAATGATATATAATAGGTCTATAGTTGTGATATATAGGTGAGGACATACTATATATATATATAGTTATGGTACATATATATGATATATATATATAAAATATATATATATAATATATATATATAATATATATATATATATATATATATATATATATATATATATATTATATGAAGTATATTTATTATATCTAATATATAGTTTATATATATACAGTATATATATAAATGAGGTATAGTTGTCTGAGTGAGGGACAGTCCTCGGTGTGAAGATGTATCTAGATGGTGAGCGAGCAGCTGGTACAAGTGTCCTAGTTTAAATATTTAAGGGGATTATAAGGCTGGGATGAACATGCCACGGATGAAATTGAGTGTAGTAGGGAAAGTTGTGAATGGGCCAGGAAAGGGTGGCTGGTGCAATTAAAAATCCTTGGTGATGTAAAGGGACTAAGTTTTGAGTGCGTTAGGATCATTAACATGAAGATATGTTTTACCTGTGCTAATGTATAGTAGTGAGAACTATGGTCTGAAACTGAGAGGATAGATAATAAAGGCAGCATTGTGTCAGATGGAACAATCTTGGTGATGTGTTATGTGTGCAGAAGGAATGCATAAGAATGAGGATTACGTATTAGAGAGTTGTTGTGGGTGTGAAGCAAACGGGTAAAATAAGAAGAATAAATGAACAGTACGCTTGAGATAGGTTGGACATGGTGGAAAGGATGGGATGGATAGTCGGTTGGTCTAAGCGGATGTATTAGTGGGTGAGTGGTGCCTGGAACTCGAAAGCTGGAGACCGAAGAAAAATTGATTGAACCAGTAAAGGAATGCCTGAAGGAGAGAAATGAGTTTGGCAGAGGCGAAGAAGAAAGGTGCATAATAGGGTGAATGGCTGGATTTTGTGACGGGGGACTGGTTGTGGCCCACCTGGGCAAGAGGATGAACCCTACACTTGGACGAGATGCATACGTGAGGGTCCATAGAAGTCCCGTGAATTTTCTAGAAGGATTTTCTGATCTAGGCGAGTTCTCACTAAAAAGGTATAGAGGTGGCGGTAAGGCTGGGCTTTCTTTCCGACCTGTGCTCATATCTTCTACTACTTTTCTGTTCCCAGTGCGTGTGACCCACCTTACCTCCAGTCTCATTGGAGAGAAGAAGGTGGGTGATTGAAATATATATATCTATATATACTATATAATAATACTATATATATATTATAGTATATATATAATATATATATATAGTATATATATATAATTATCACACTTTTTCCAATAAGCCGAGTCATGTATAAAAAGTTGTCATTAAAATTAACTTTCATATAAAGCGAAGGTGAAAAGAAAAATATTAATATGTTACAATATAAAATATTTTGCTTAAAAATTTTTCTTATTTTTAATTAAAAAACGATAAAAATTTCATAAAAAGGAATATATTTTCTATATTATATATATATATATATATAATATAGTATATATATATATATAATATATATATACTTCTATACTATATAATATATAGTATATATATAGTATAGTAATATAGTATAATATATATGTATATGTATATATATATATATTATATATAATAATATATATATATACTATAGTTTATATAATATATATATAGTAGTATATATATATATATATATATATATATATATAATTATATATACTACTATATTATATTATAATATTAATTAATAATATATCTATATATATATGTATTATATATACTATATATATATACGTAATATATATATATATTATATATATAATATATTAAATATATATATATAATATATATATATATATATTATATATTATATATTATATATAATCTAGTATATATATATATATAGTATATAATATATTATATATATATACTATATATATATATATATATATCTTTAATATATATATATATATATATAGTATATATTATATATATATATTATAGTATATACTATATTATTATAATAATATATACTATATATATTGGATATATATATATATATATATTAGTATATATATATATAAGTCTATTATATATATATATATATATATATATATATATATAGTACTATAGTATATATATATATAAATAATAATATACTATATGATACTATATATGATATATATATAGTATATGATATATACTATTATATATATATATATATAATATAATATATATAATATAGTAATATATATATATATATATATATTAATTAGTCTAATATATTATAATAATAATATATATATATATAAATATATATATAATTATAGTATATATATACTATATATATATAATATATATACTATTATATATATATTTATATA
>JABUQX010112781.1:15000-17500 GCA_015478945.1 Trachelipus rathkii | reverse complement strand
TGTATATAGTTATCATTTATTTTTTAAGTCTATCCGTAGTGGAGTTCCTTAGAATTATGTTCTATCCCAACAGCTGTTTTTTTCATTTTGCATCAATGATCTATCTGTTAATGTGTCTCCTATTCACTCTTAGGCTGATAACTCCAATACTCATCATTACTCCTTAAAATTTGAAAGACTACTAATTCAACATAAAATAAATAATGGTAGGAGGGTAGCCTTGAAAAAACAGACTTCTTCTATTCTTTCTCGTACCCATAGTTGTGTTAAAGAAAACATGGATCTTTTCAATGCCTCAATAACTCATATTCTTCGACTATCTGCATAATATATATATATATATATATATATATATATATATATATATATATATATATATATATATATATATATATATATATATATATATATATATATATATATTTGTGCGCGTGTAAAATAATAAATAACAACAATCTACGTCAATATACACATATATATATATATATATATATATATATATATATATATATATATATATATATATATATATATATATATATATATATATATATATATATATATATATATATATATATATATATATATATATATATATATATATAGGTCCTTTGTATTTATTTTTAAGAGATAAATAAAAATATATATATATATATATATATATATATATATATATATATATATATATATATATATATATATATATATATATATATATATATATATATATATATATATGAAGAACGAATGAAAGAAAAACAAAGTTACCAGTTAACAAGAAACATAAAATAAGACTCACCTATCATCAACCATCGAGAACCGTCTTTACGCACTGGCACATAGTATGAAACTGGAATATTACGGAATTTGTACATATATCTCTTTATCAGATGTGTATTCGTCATCCGTAACCTGTGATTGAACGTAATGGACCAATCACCACTTCGTATAGAAGTGACGTCATTCATTATGACGTACAGTGATAAGGGACCAGTTGTTGGAAAGATTAGATGTCATATAACTTCTAGTGAGTGAGGATGTTTCGTTATGCAAAAGAAATATAATAGTTTAGGTACAGCATACAGACGTAAACTAGTTACTTATAGAAATGAAAGCCTATATATGTTAGAGTCTAAACAGTCACGTGCACAGTAAGAATCCCTATCGTGTGAGCAGCATCAGGTGACGTTAGTTTAGATGTGCCTAGAGAAGTTAAAAAATTTTAGTTGCGTCGGGTAAGACAGTGTTGATAGAAAGAAAAGAAAAGAGAGAGAGAGAGAGAGAGAGAGAGAGAGAGAGAGAGGCCGTAATTAATAAGCTATATGAGCCAAGATAGTATGTTAAGCCAAATTAGGTCTGGTTACGTTAGACAATGTTAGGTTGGAATGTTAAGCCAGGGTAGGTTTGGCTACGCTAAGTTAGGCAGTGTATTATGAAAGAGAGGCAGAATGTCATATAGTTAGAGAATAGCCGTATAATTAATAAGCTCGTTTTTCATATTTTGTGCAACATTTAGTTGCTATAATGATCATCTATCTAACTAATAGCAGAATTCACCATTAAAATTTCATTTTAAGGGAAAAATCCCTTACCGTTTCTAATTTCTCTGGAATCATCCTTTGTCATCATTCCTTCATCTACTTCTCCTATGCACTCCATGCATTTCTCCTTTTTCGTCTTGGACTCCCTCCTGGGGATTCACAAACACCCTTGATAGCTCTGAAACCCTCAAAATAGGGTTCTACGGCCTTATAAAGATAAAAAAAAACACACATTACTTACACATTCTATGTTTTTTTCAAGATTTCTTCTTTGGCTCCGGCTCCAGCTCCGGCTGAGTTCCCCGGCGCATGAGTCAACTCAGGCTCCGTTTTCTTCTTCGACTCCGTTTCATCTTCCATATCCTGTCGGCTCAGCACCCCCTTGGATGGGCGTAGCGGTATGAAACCACGTTTCAGGCAAGAGGAAACCACCTACTATTGGGGTAGCTAGTTTGGTGTGGTTACGATAATTCGAACTCCCTAAAGTGAGGGGGAAAATGTGGCTTATAAGACTTATTCAAAAATCTCTCGGTCTGTGGTCATTACTACATCGATTATAGTAAAATAGTAAATATTTTCTTTCGATTGTGTTTTTCAATGTAAAGTCAACCAGAGCAAGTAGAAAGACGATTTAAATATTAATTTGGGGTAAAAAGGCACCGACAAATCGATTGAAATCATCAGAAATGATCTAACGATCATACAAAATCTTTTAGGAACCCAAAACCTCCTTTTGGAGGATTAAAACATCTAAGTTCATCTTAAAAAACTCAGAAAACTGTCTCACTGACCTTAGTAACCTTAAATTTAACACATCAAGTGTCAAAATTAAGTAGTAATGGAAATTTTCAAGTCTGATGCTAACAAGCCTTGGATTTCCTGCCGTTCAGAAGCTCAAGAGCCTCCGAAAACGGTCTTCCAGGCTTTAGAAACTCTCTCTCCGACCTTGAAAACTCATC
>JABUQX010112781.1:0-2500 GCA_015478945.1 Trachelipus rathkii | reverse complement strand
AATATAAATATATATAATAATAATATAATATATATATATATATATATATATATATATATATATATATATATATATATATAATATATATATATATATATATATATATATATATATATATATAGTAATAAATATATATATATTATATATATATTATATATATATATATATATATATATATATATATATAAACACACACACACAACACACACCTACACCTACACACACACACATACAAACACACTGCCAACCCTTTGGTCTTTCCAGGGGTCAATTTTGGCCAACCCTAATTTTTGGCCATCCCTATTTCCGGCAACCCTAATTTTTCGGCCAACCCTTTGGTCTTCCAGGGGGCAATTTTGAGAACCCAAATTTTTCGGTCAACCCTTTTGTATTCCAGGGGACAATTTTGACCTTGTAGCTTTTTTGACCTTGTAGCTTTTTTTGATGACGTCATCTTTGATGCCTCAGCTTTGTGGCTCATCTTGTCAGATTCATCTTTGATGTTCCATCTTTGATGACTCAAGTTTGATGACGTCATCTTTGGGGTTCATCTTTGGTGGTGTTCATCTTTGATGGCACCTATATTGATGACTCAGCATTATTGATGGTTCAGTATATTTTGATGGTTCAGTACATTTTGATGGTTCCCAATCACCGTAAGGAGTATCTAGGAGTGTTCTATTAGTGTTCTATGAGTATTAGATGAGTGCCAGGTGAGTGCCAAGTGAGTGCCAATGAGTGTCAATGAGTGCCAAAGTGAGTGCCAAGTGCAGTGATCCAATGAGTGCCAACTGAGGCCACTTTTTTTCAAGCCTTTCTTGCCTCCCCTAGCTAGAATTAGCCCTAATATGGGAGGTTACCCCTAGGCTATAAGTGATGAGGAATCGATTGGTGTATATTACAAGTTGCTAGGATGCTTCCTACTATGAGTTAGTCTTTTTCTAACACTTATAGCCTATATATATTACTTACACACTCCCACACACACACACACACACACACACACACTTACACACACACGCACAACCGCTAGGCTACTTATACGCACATACACCCACCCTTAGACACATACACCCCCCTACACCTAACACACACACCATAGACACTTACACTATGACACTTATACACACTATGTCACTTATACACACATACACTATGACACTTATACACACATTCACTATGACACTTATACACACTATGACACTTATAAGCACTTACACTCTCCATAGACACTTACACTAGCCCATATACACTTACACTCACACTCATCATAGACACTTACACTTACATATATACACACTATGACACTTATAAGCACTTACACTCGCCATAGACACTTACACTAGCCCATATACACTTACACTCACACACACCAGATACACTTACACTTACACTCACACACTCGATATTTTAACTCCTCAACTTTGATTGCCTCAGCATTGAGATGCCTCAAACTTTTGATGATTGATGCCGCAGCATTGAATGCATTTTCTTAACCTCTGCCTTTTCTACCCTACATCATAGAACAGAGCTAATATTGATGTCTTCCCCTAGGTCATAAGCGGTCCACCAGGACGCAGCATGCGCCCTCCGCGCACCCACAGGGACACCCCGCCGCGTACCCGCCCGCCGCGTGCGCCCGCAGGCGCAATATTCCCGCGCGAATGAAAAATATATATACTATTGAATCATTCTTTTCTTTATTTCATACTTAAACATTTTTATTAAAAACATTTTCGCTATCCTAAAACTGTAACTCATTACAGACCTATTATTATTTAACACATATTTCATAGTTGTGATATCAATGTAAACTATTCAAAAAATTTCTTTTCAAATATACTATGAGTCATTCATTTTTACTTCATACTTAAACATTTTTTATTAAAATCATACACCTTAAAACAGTAAATCAGTAAATCAATAGAGGTGTTACCTAGCAACAAAGGGATTAGTATGCTTTTGTTTTACTGCTTTACTTGCTTTAACTCATATGTTTTACTGCTTTAACTCATAATTTACTATTTACATTTACATACCTTAAAGCAGTAAATCAGTAAAATAATAGAGGTGTTTACATAGCAAACAAGGGGATTTAGTATGGCCTTTGTTTTACTGCCTTTACTGCTTTAAACTCAATATGTTTTACTGCTTAACTCATATATTTATTAACATTACATACCTTTAAAGCCAGTTAAAATCAGTAATCATTAGAGGTGTTACCTAGCAACAAAGGGATTAGTATGCTTTTGTTTTACTGCTTTTACTGCTTTTAAACTCAAACTCTGTCGCTTGTAAAACTCATTATGCTTTACTGCTTTACTCATATATTTATTTTTTAACATTATGTTTTTTATTTTTGTTTTTAATTAAACTTTTTTATTTATTTTTATTATATTTTATTTTATTTTTATTATTTTTTAATTTTTTATTTTTTATTATTATTATTTATTTATTTTTATTTTTATTATTATACATAGTGTTATTTACTTCATGCCTC
>JABUQX010112780.1:5000-15000 GCA_015478945.1 Trachelipus rathkii | reverse complement strand
TACTATTTTTTTTGTTATATATTGAATGTACGCTGCAAAGGCTCAGTTGAAAATAGTGTAAATATGTTTGTATTTTAAGTGTAAATAATAGCCAATGAAAACTTGTTTTTTAAAGCTTAATTTTGAAATCTAAGTTATCATTGGCCATTATTGACAAAAGCTTTATTAATGTTGAATTGATTATTATTATTATTATTATTATTTATTATTATTATTATTATAATTATTTTAAAATATTATAAATATTATCTACGTCTAATAAATATTATAATGATTTTATATATATATAATATTATATAATATATATATATATATATATATATATAATATATATAAATATATATATATATATATATATTATATATATATATATATATATAATATATATATATATATATATATATATATATATATATATATATATATATATATATATATATATATATATTTAGTTAGTTGAATAAATGTATTTTATAAGGTGAGGAAGTGCAATATCTTCAATGTTGTTAGTCTTTCATATTTTTGTTTTTCAACGAAAATTGATATTTCTTGAGAAGGTGTGTAATTTTACAAGAAATACCAATCTTACGTACTTACTAAATATCTGGTATATATTTATCTTCATAAATTAATTGATAAATGGATACATCATTGTAATTATTGTTTTAAAAGTTATGATTGGTTAATAAAGCGTAAGCTAAGCTACTGGAAGTTATATAAATAGTAAAATTATGAATATTTGGGATCTTTTTGCTTTTGTTGTTGCCCATCTGAGGTGTATATTTTAGTTGGTAGCCGTTGACGCCTTATATCCGATCAATTTTATTTTTGTCAGTGTCTGTATATTTTGTGTCCAATTAGTGATTATTTTATTATTTGTTTTTACAAAGTAAATGTATTATATTTTTTTTTTTTTACAGAGATAAACACCATCACTCACGGGCAGAGCCCTAATCAAGGAGGAGGTGTACTCGTTTAACGTCCGAGCAGGACGGAGCCAAGCCCAAGGAGAGAATAGCTCACATTCTCCCACCCGACCAGTTGCGAACCTGGGACCCTCGCTTTGTTGGGCGAGTGCTCTAACACTGAGCTATCGGGCGCTTTTTTATATAAATAAATAAATATATTAAAAAAAATATATATACACATATACATATATATACATAAATACATATACATAACCTAAATACATATACACATTACACCAACATATATATACCAAATATAAAATATCACTACTATTATTAATACTATCACTATCATTATCACTACTATTACTATCACTGCACTATGTTTTAATAATAATATTGATATGACTACACAATATTTCACATATATTAATATTATTTACACTATTAACTATATAAGAATTTTCATTAAACTAATATTACCACTGCTATTATTATTATCATTATCACCACAATCAACTGATATTACTATTATTAGTTGTTAATATATATTTCACCATAATTAATATTATTTAAAACTATTCACCATATTAAAATATAATGTTAAATATATATGTTTAAAATATAATATGTTAATATATATGTTTAAAATATAATATTGTGGTAATCAATGTTGGAAAGTTTGCTAATTATTTGATCAGTAAAGATAAAGGATTAAAGGAAGTGTTTCAAATTAATTTTTGTTTATATTTTGTGGAATATTTTTATGCATTTTTGCTCAAAGTATCGTCTCTGCAAACAATTTTGCAAGGTTGCATTATGTCCGATTGTTTGCTAGGTATAACTGGCAGGTAAGCTCTTGTATTACTGACATTTGTTTTTAAGTAGTGTTGCAAATATTATTTTGTGCTAATAAATATAAAACGTTTAACAGTTTGATATTTATTTATTTTAATATATGGTTTTAAATTGTCAAAGTCACTGTTTTCTTGTTTAATTAAAAGATTTGTTTAATTCACTAGTAGGCAACTCTTTGCTTTGTTGTGACAGCTGCGTTTATAAGTCAGCTGTTCTTGTAGTAAATTTTGTGCACACTTATAAATCGACATACTTATGTAAATGCTAAAATCATTTAATTTTCAAGTAGAGATTTTGTATTTCTTATTTAAACGACCAGTCTATATGTTTTTATTAATATAGTTTACATATTTATATCCATTCTTGCGCATAAATGTGTATGTATATTTTATAGATACATATTTATGTTCAAGGATCTATATAAATTTAAAGATAAAGTATTTTGTATTCTTTAATTGATTAACAGTATAAAATATAGCATTGGTATAGTACTGTGATTCTATATATTCTATGCGCATGTATGTAGATACCTAAGGGCATCTAACTACATGTTCATGAATTTATAAAATCGAATTTCATAAGAACAGTACATTTTCATTTTTTTTTTATTTAAAATATAACTGATATTTAGTGTTGTGGTTCTATATATTCTATGCGCATGTATGTAGATATCCAAAGACATCTAACTACATGTACATGAATTTATAAAACCTAGTCTTGTAAGTACAGCACGCTTTTATTTTATTTTTTTTTTATTAAAATATTTTCTAAAATTATTCCCATAGTTTCCTTGAGTGTTTCCAAACGTATTCTACATTCTTATTTATTTGAATTTTTAAGTATTAAGTATTCTAAGTCTTAAAGACATTGGTTTCATGATCAGAATATTGATCATTAAACAGGTGAGTTCATTGATAAGAAATAATATTGACTGAACGGTTTTTCATATAAGGTAAAAGAACTCGGTCAAACCGTTGTTCCACTTGAAGGGTCTCTAAAAGGATAAGTTGGTGAGTTTTAAGTATAGAGTTGCACTGCAATATTGCACAGGCCGATAGCTCATTCAACAGGAGGCCTGGATACTGTTACAATACAGGTTTGAGAATCATAAAAGGTGTTAGTTGATTGGATTCACGGGGGCCTGGCCAAAGGATTTGTTTATCAGTTTGAAGAGTAGGTTTTGACATAGAATTTATTATCTTTCAACCAATCGCATTACATTATTAAATGGGTATGCCTGTCCGGAATCTTATTTATTAAAAGAATAGTCCTGTCTGGGAACACATTATTAAATGGGTATTCCTGTCTCGGGATCTTATTTTATAACCCTTCAGTCAGTATTTCGTTATCAATGAACAGCTTGTAGTGAATTCATTTTGCTATTTGTTGAATATTTGAGCGCAGGGGATCATTCGTTTGTAATTTTGCTAAGACCTGTGCCAGAACTAATGTTCAAGTGTCGCAACAAATATCCCAATTGTGATTAATATAAATAATGTTGATATTGTCTTTTTTAACTGTCAATACAGTCATTCGTACGATTTGTTTTATTTTTAATGCAATATAATCATTTTTTTTTTATATTATTGGTGAAATAGCAATTTTGTTATTACAACAATATTAGTCGTTTGGAAACAGGAACACTGGAATAATTTTGGTAACATATATATTTTATGCTTTTATGAATATATATGTATATATATTAAAATATATATATATATATACTATATATATATTATATATATATATAATATATATTATATATATATATATTATATATATATATTATATATATATATATATATATATATATAATACATAATATATATTGTTATTATCGGTTAGATAGGGCGTAAAATTTTTCAAAGTTGAGCGAAGCAAAATAGTGGTTTCGAAAATTCTCGATTTCCACTTGGTTTGTGTTCTCGAGGGAAAACACTACTTTCCCGCAAGATTTTGCAAAATTTTACGATAGTTTATGTAAACTAGTATATATATATATATATATATATATATATATATATATATATATATATATATATATATATATATATACTTTTTTGTTTTTGCTATCTATATATATATTTATATATATATATATTTATATATATATATATATATATATATATAACATTGGTATTGCGATTTGTAATTGGTTTTCATGCGTCTATCAGTGTGAGCCAAATTTCAAAATTTTGGTAGAAAACGTGATTCGTGTTTCGTGTGTCAAAAAGTGACTTTGTTTACGAACGGTATTTTATAATTTGTTTAGGATACAACAATTATAAAAATGGCTTCTTCTAATGCCGAGTTTATTGAGTTGTGCAAATCCGCGGGATTTTCTGGGTAAGGAAGCCGCTGCGATGTACAAAGATAAGTTAGCTAAAGATGCTGAAATTGAGAAAGAAAAGTTAGCTTTAGAAGAGAAAAAGTTAGCGCTTGAGGCGGAAGAGCGAAGGGAGAAAGCTAAGCTTGAAGATGAAGGGAGAAAGCTAAGCTTGAGGCTGAAGCGGGAGTAGAGAAAGCTAAGATCGAAGCTGAAGCTCAAAGAGTTAAGTTGGAGGCGGAAAAAG
Organism: Trachelipus rathkii; assembly: GCA_015478945.1. Classification (NCBI taxonomy): domain Eukaryota; kingdom Metazoa; phylum Arthropoda; class Malacostraca; order Isopoda; family Trachelipodidae; genus Trachelipus; species Trachelipus rathkii. Next base: position 10,661 of record JABUQX010112780.1, on the reverse strand, counting down.
ATGCAAGAGATGCAGAAGAAAGAATGCTACAGATGAAGCTTGATGCTGAAGATAAACAGCGTCAGCATGACGCAGCAATAGCATCACAGAACACACAGAGCAGTCACAGCAATTCCTACGCTAGCAAATACCCAAAGTTGAAGCTTCCATTCTTCGATGAGCGGAAAAATGACATCGAAGAATACCTATTAATGTTTGAAAAACAGGCAGAAGCGAACGACATCCCTATGGAAAAGCGAGCGTTTGTTTTAGGGTGTTTTCTTACAAGTAAAGCGGTCAGTGTATTCAACAATATGACTGTTGAAGAGTTGAAGAACTATGAAAGTTTAAAGAGAGCATTATTGGAAAGATACGGGCTTACTGAAAGTGGGTACTGTGCCAAGTACAAGACCATGAGTCCGACAGAAGATGACAACCCTAGGGTGTATCTACAGAAAATAATCGAAGCTCTTAAGAAATGGATATCCGCAGCAAATGTAACAATGACACCAGATGACCTTATTGAGTTTTTCTCAGTCGATAAGTACCTAAACACTGTTCCAAAAGAACTCGCAACTTACCTAAGGGAAACGAAAAAGAAAATACCAGAAGAGATAATAACTTGTTCAGAAGGTTATATGGAAGCACATCGTATAAAGTTCGTATCAAATAGTCACACGCGAAATCACAATCACGCAGACAAAGGTCACAATAGCAACAATAATTTTAGATCGAAAGGCGGGGGTTACTCGACGAATAGTAATCATGAAAATGGCAACCAACATACATCTAGAGCAACCAACAATGAAAGCAGGATCGGAAGTGGGAGTGGCGACAGACAGGGTCATCGTCGCAGTAGCAGTGAGCCAAGGGAGGTCATCACGTGCTTTAAGTGTCAGAGGAGAGGGCATCTCGCAAGAGATTGTAGAGTCCCTCCATATTTCAACTATAGTGGTAGAGGACAGGATGGTTCCAATAAGCAAAAGAGTAATGAAGAGAGCGACGCCGCATTTGGACTCGCAGTAGACGAAGGAACCCCGTGTCGGATGCCTGTAGCTTATGGGACGGTGAACGGATACCGTGCCAAGGCACTCCGTGACTCTGGTTGTAGTCATATAATCGTACGAAAGGAATACGTACCCAAGGAATGTTATGTTGGTGACAACGTAACATTGAGGTTGATGAACGGAACGGTGATAGAGGCTCCACTCGCGACGATTAATGTGGACACCCCTTACTTCGAGGGTAGGACGACTGCAGCAGTACTGCCGGGAGTCGCTTATGATTTGGTCATTGGGAATGTCAGAGGCGCATTACCCCCGTTCCAGCCTAACCTCGCATGGGAGTCGACCGTGTGTCGAGGGCCTCGTAAAGTAGAGGTCGGGCATAACCATAGAAGTGTGCTGGTCCCCATCGCTGAGAACGCTGAGAAGATCATATAGCATCCTGATCAAAATAACTATACTTGAAATGTTATTGAGAGGGGCGATTTTGCTGAGGAAACCAATGTTATAATCTCGCATGATCATCGAAAAGATGTCGAGCCAACCAGTGAGTCACCATCATGTATGATGAAAGAGTCCCAGTGTTCAGCTAAGGATGAAAGTGTTACAGGAAAAGAAGATAACGTCCCTACACAGCCACTAAGAGATGTTGAAAATGACACAGGAATAACAGATGTCCAAGAGACATCAGTGGAAGAAAGTACACTGTGGTCTGATGAAACAGACCGTACTTATGAAGAGGGTGAGATATTGAGAGGTGATGCAGTCGATCGCATACAAAGTTCTGAAGAAAAGAATGTTGTAGCTGTGGGTGAAGGGGAAATAACCCATGGTGAAGAAGAAGCTGTACCTCTAAAGAACATAACTGTACAGAAAGTTATAGAAGGGTGCGGCGAGAGTATTAATGAAATGGAAGATACGATGTTTCGAAGAGAGGAAGTTAAAGAGTGTGGTATAAAGGAAGTTTATGATGGAATGCCAAGACGCAGAGAGAAGTCAGAGAGTCATACTCAGCAATACTGCTGGGACAGGGAGAATTTATTGCGTCGAGGATTAAAAGATGGGAATAGAGAGAGAACAAAGTTCATTGAACTGTCTGAAAGTATGATAAAATCATTGTGCCAAAATACTTTGGAAAAGGGAGAGAAGTTGAGACACCGAGACTGCCATAGAGAAATGGTACAGTCGGTTGATGATGCAAAATGGCACAATGAATGGTGTGAAGATAAGCTGGTAAGAGAAGACATCGGAAATATGAAAAACGTGTGGATAGTAAAGAGAGATATGTGCGGAGAGGATGATAGAACATACTTCGGGATGATTAAAGAAGGAATTTCAGGAAAGGAGGAAAGAAGTAAAAATGGTTGTAAAAGTGTGAAGTATGGTGATGATAAGAAGACACATGTGAAGAGTTATCATGTGCTGAAATTATTGTTCACAAGGAAGATGATAGGAGTTAGCAGGAAGGACGAAAAGTGTCGGAAGAGACACAGAAAGTCAAAGAAATGTGTGATATTATGGAGAATGTTGAAGAGAAAAGGAGATGACGAAGAAAGAAGAAGATGTAGGTCTGGAGGAAAGGGTGTAAAGAGAACACTGATGGTTGTATACAGAAGTGAGATGCCGATAATCGTGGTCATTGTAATAATAATGGATGAGAGAAATGAAGCCGACTATTTTGTCGAATATAGTTTCAAATATTCTGTGACCCGGCGCGAACACCGACTACTCTCAAGACTGGTTCTACAAAACTCAACATATCATATGCCGAAGACACAATGGGTTCATCGTCAGAAGTCTCTGCCGAAGAAGGAGCACTTTGTAAATGAAACCCATGTTTTAAATATCATGTACATAAAAGCAAAATGTACCAATTTGCTTCATAATGAGGGGCCAAAGATGTAATGCAGTGGTACGTGAAATGTATAACATGACTTTCATTTATGTATTTTTAAGGTAAAGGCTAAGTATTGTTATTGCAATACTATTTTTTTGTTATATATTGAATGTACGCTGCAAAGGCTCAGTTGAAAATATGTAAATATAAGGAGTTTTAAGTGTAAATACAATAAGAAACTGCTTTTGTTTTAATTGAAACTTGTTATTATTTAACATATTGATGTGCTTTATAATGTTGGGATTTGATTATTATTATTATTATTATTAATACATATATATATTATTATTATTATTATTATTATTATTATTATTATTATTATTATTATTAATATTTTTAAAGCATTTGTAAGGATACTACGTCTTAATAAATATTTATAAATGATTTTATATATATATATATATATATATATATATATATAGGTAGGGATATTTGTAGAATAGGGATATATGTATATATATCTATATATAAATATTTATAGATGATTTTATATATATATATATATATATATATATATTTAGTTAGTTGAATAAATGTATTTTATAAGGTGAGGAAGTGCAATATCTTCAATGTTGTTAGTCTTTCATATTTTTGTTTTTCAACGAAAATTGATATTTCTTGAGAAGGTGTGTAATTTTACAAGAAATACCAATCTTACGTACTTACTAAATATCTGGTATATATTTATCTTCATAAATTAATTGATAAATGTATACATCATTGTAATTATTGTTTTAAAAGTTATGATTGGTTAATAAAGCGTAAGCTAAGCTACTGGGAGTTATATAAATAGTAAAATAATATTTGTTATCTTTTGCTTTTGTTGTTGCCCATCTGAGGTGTATATTTTAGTTGGTAGCCGTTGACGCCTTATATCCGATCAATTTTATTTTTGTCAGTGTCTGTATATTTTGTGTCCAATTAGTGATTATTTTATTATTTGTTTTACAAAGTAAATGTATTATATGTTTAAAATATAATATTGTGGTAATTTCAATGTGGAAAGTTTTGCTAATTATTTTGTAGTAAAGATAAAGGTATTTTAAGAAGTGTTTTCAAATTAATTTGTGTTTATATTTGTGAATATTTTAATTTTGATCTCAAAGTGTCGTCTGCAAATAATTTTGCAAGGTGCATTATGTCCGATTGTTGCTAGGTATAACTGGCAGGTAAGCTCTTGTATTACTGACATTTGTTTTAAAGTGTTGCAAATATTATTTTGTGCTAATAAATATAAAACGTTTAACAGTTTGATATTTATTTATTTTTAATATATGGTTAAATTGTCAAAGTCACTGTTTTCTTGTTTAATTAAAAGATTTGTTTAATTCACTAGTAGGCAACTCTTTGCATTGTTGTGACAGCTGTGTTTATAAGTCAGCTGTTCTTGTAGTAAATTTTGTGCACACTTATAAATCGACATACTTATGTAAATGCTAAAATCATTTAATTTTCAAGTAGAGATTTTGTATTTCTTATTTAAACGACCAGTCTATATGTTTTTATTAATATAGTTTACATATTTATATCCATTCTTGCGCATAAATGTGTATGTATATTTTATAGATACATATTTATGTTCAAGGATCTATATAAATTTAAAGATAAAGTATTTTGTATTCTTTAATTGATTAACAGTATAAAATATAGCATTGGTATAGTACTGTGATTCTATATATTCTATGCGCATGTATGTAGATACCTAATGACATCTAACTACATGTTCATGAATTTATAAAATCGAATTTCATAAGAACAGTACATTTTTATATATTTTTTTAAAAATATAATTGGTATTTAGTGTTGTGGTTCTATATATTCTATGCGCATGTATGTAGATACCTAATGACATCTAACTACATGTTCATGAATTTATAAAACCTAGTCTTGTAAGTACAGCACGCTTTTATTTATTTTTTTTTATTAAAATATTTTCTAAAATTATTCTCGTAGTTTCCTTGAGTGTTTCCAAACGTATTTTACTTTCTTATTTATTTGAATTTTTAAGTAGTAAATATTCTAAGTCTTAAAGACATTGGTTTCATGATCAGAACATTGATCATTAAACAGGTGAGTTCATTGATAAGAAATAATATTGACTGAACGGTTTTCATATAAGGTAAACGAACTCGGTCAAACCGTTGTTCCACTTGAAGGGTCTCTAAAAGGATAAGTTGGTGAGTTTTAAGTATAGAGTTGCACTGCAATATTGCACAGGCCGATAGCTCATTCAACAGGAGGCCTGGATACTGTTACAATACAGGTTTGAGAATCTAAAAGGTGTTAGTTGATTGGATTGTCACGGGGGCCTGGCCAAAGGATTTGTTTATCAGTTTGAAGAGTAAGTTTTGACATAGAATTTATTATCTTTCAACCAATCGCATTACAATATATATATATATATATATATATATATATATATATATATATATATATATATATATATGTCGTTATAGATTTATCTATATTTACGTATAGTATAGAGGAGCGAAGAGGTTAGGTGATAATTAAAAACTATAACAGCTAAACGAAAATAAATATCATTTTATCAGGAGACATTTTTACCCATGAAATTAAAAAAAAATAAAATAACGTTATTGCGTTCAAAAATTGAAAAAATTACAGTTTTTTGAAAAGAGGAAGAAGTTGTAGTAGTCGGAGGGTGCAGTTGCCAAATGTTGAATTTTTTTCTTTTACTAAAGAATATCCCACGGTAAACAAGAACGATGGAGAGAGTCGGGGTTCTCAGCCTACTGGGGGACGACGGGGAGGACTTCGTCC
>JABUQX010112779.1:15000-29320 GCA_015478945.1 Trachelipus rathkii | reverse complement strand
TCAGATTTTTATCCCTCCCACCTACTCTTAATATTCCATTATCATATCTTCTATAAATGGTAGGAATTTTTGCCAAAATGTGTGCCTCTTTGGTAAGGCTTCTTTCTTTTTTATTTTTAGTTGTATATCATGAAATTCTTTTTTTTGGTACACATTTGTAAATAGCCTTTTCTGCCTTTTTTAAATTCTGAGATTGTCATAGCACCTTTATTCAGGCTTTTTTATGCAAATTTTCTTTAACTCCTAAAATCCATGCTACTTTTATTTTTAATTTCATCCAATCTGAGACAGAATGTATGAGCTTGTCTGTTGAACTTTCTTGGTAGTGCATATGGTGGCTATTACAGGTTTACTTTTTATAATTTCATCATTTTCATCATCTAAGTTTATTTTCTTTATTTTGCTCAGGCCATTGAGCTTTGTCTTTGTACAAAATTTCTGGACCAGCTCCATAGTTTATTGTTCAAAAAATCATTAACAGATTAATCCCTTATACTTGCTATATCGACAAATATTTAGCTTGCCTGAGTAATAATTCATTGAGCTTATATCTGTTTTGTGATCTAATATATTAACTCTAATATGTACAAATCTTTTGAACTTATTGGATTTATTATAATAAAATATTGTAATACATTCACTATCATCCAACTTTCTCTTTTTCTAATTTTCTATTAATGTTCATTTTTTAAAATTATGTATGTTGACACTTGACAGTGAAGCGTGTTCTTATAGTTAACATCCAAATTTTTATTAATGGTATCAATCTTGTTTAGATAACACCAATGAACAATATTTCAATCATTCTCTTCAATGAATCTTATATATGCTACTGCTGCATATGCAATTGAGAACCATCTGAAAAAAATAATGTAGTTCTACACTTTTATACTTTAGACAATTTGAATTGTAGGCCTAGAAACTTGAAAATCATTTAGCTTATTAACTCATTTAGCCATTTTATTTAACTTTTTTTAATATCTAATCGAATTTATCATCCAGGTAATATTCATACGGAATAAATTAAATATCTTAAAGCTGCATTAAAACTCAACATTGAATTCCAAAAATAAGTGAAATAGATTGATGGTCAAATTTTATATTGATCTGTGAAAGGATTTCATTAAATATATTTCTGGGTCCAACTCAGCCTAAACTTTTTAACAAAATTATCTAATTTATTTCTTTGAAATCTTTACTTAAGTCCTGTTTATCAATATTTTCTAAAAAATTTCTTTTGAGTACCTGATGCAGATTAAAACCACTAATTTTAAATCTTTAACTTCTTTTATAAACTGCTCCAGATTCATTTTCAGAGAACACAAACTTTAAGAAATCACCAAGATAGAAACTTCTAAGTATCGTATATAGTATCTTTGGCTAAATTACTGAATTTTTCTGCTTCCATTACATTTGTAGTTTGTTTCAAAACATAATTTGCTATAGAAGGAGAGCTCACACTTCCAAATATATGAACTTTAACCCTGTATTCTTCTGGAGTTTTATCTAAATTACCATCAGGAAACCATAAAAAGCGCTGATAATCTTTATCTTTGTCAAAGTACCTGATTGATAAACATTCATTTCTATATCTGCAGAAGATATTTCTCTTTGCTGAACCTTAAAAGATGCTTGTAGATTGAAATATAGTCAGACCTGTGAGTAAAACTATATTAAAAAATACCATTGCATGGCAAAGCTGCATAATACTACTCTCATTTTTTTTTTGTGGATGGTTTACACTATGGTGTATTAAATAGAATCTGTCATTGTTTAATAATTCATGTTTCAATCTTTTCTGCAAATTTTAGTTTTAACATTTCATTTATGTTTTCACTATACAAAAGAAATTTTCTATCTTCAAAAATTTATTTTTACATGAAACCATGATCATGTTATTTTTGTTATTAGGAAAATGCTGATTTTCTTTTTTTAAAGGTAAACCAACTTGAAATTTACCTGTAATTTCTTTGTAAGATTTTCAACCTTATTTTCCACCTTTTATCTTCAACACTGTCAACAGACTTGTTCAGGATCTTTCAGAAAACCTCTTAAGCAAAATTTTCAAATAAGCTATTATCTTCTTGTTGTATTTGGGTCTTATGACATCTTAAACTCATGAAAGTGGTATACCATCTGGTGTTGAACCTTGTAAAGCCATCCAAATGAAATTTAACTGCAAAGGATATTAATTACATTTTTTACAATTACTATATTTAACAATTTACTTATACCAATATATAATTCAATTTATTTTATAAAAAATGAAGACATGACTCAAAGTATTCAATCCATTTAATCATTGATAGATGACCTTCTCTTCATTTAAGCCAATTTTCTTTCAGTAATATTATTTTGGTTCAGATTCCTCATCTCAATATATTAGATTTCTAGATTATATTAAATGTATGTCTTTATTTTATGTTTCCATACATAGTAGTAATATCTATATCTTTTTGAGGTTTCATATATGACATACCTAGTTCTGCAAGCTAATTTAAAATCCACTAAAGCATGTGAAGATATGTATCTAGACCCCATGTATGTGCTTAATCACTTTATCTTAACCCCAAGCTTAATTGTTAACTGGTAACTGGCAGGAAAATAGCTTTATACTTCTTTGTCTGAAAGTTTTTGTTCATTACTTTCGATTCCTGTTAACTCACTTTCTTTTCTTTATTTCTAAATTCACGTGAAGTGCTCTTGCTAGAATTGGAACCATCTTGCTCTTTGCAGCTATCTTTTCCTATAGCAGAAATGTTAAATGGTGCTTATTACATTTTCACATTTTTTCTGGTCTTTTACAATTACTACTAAAATATTTGATCTGATGACACTTAAAGCATAACTTAATTATCTTTAAGAACTTTATTATTCTCTTGCTTTTTTTCTAGGAATTAAAAATTAGTTACTATGACTAGAATATATACAAAAATGCAAAATGAGAATACCTTATAAGAATCTGCTAACAATATCAAATTTTCTGTTTTTTTGCTATTAGTATCATTCATTTTTTAGGATTATCATATTTTTTCTTTATATAAAAATATAAAATAGATAGATTATTATTTCATAATGATCATTATTATTAATTCTTTTGTATAAAGTGACTTACCTTTTTCACTTTGTAATTTGCGCTTGGTTTGGGTTTTGTACCATGCCAAGTCTCCGAACAGTGTGTGTTCATTGATTCTTGCTTTCTTTATTCAACAAATTTTGTAAATTACTAAGCTTTACCTTATTTTCTTCATACATACTATCCACTTTATATACCTCCCCTTATCACGTTGTTTGTAGGGAAGTTTTTAACTATTCTATACAGAGCACAAACAGAATTCAATTTTTTTAATCGATTGTTATTTTCAACCCATCATGAATTCGTCTTCCAGGGCGTCGTAAATTTCCGTTGCTCCACTTTCTTCACTTCTTGAATTCATCCAGTTTCACATCTTAACAAGTATTAGGCAATCACATGTTTATAACTTATGTTCTCTAGTTTTTCTACGCCTTTTATAAAACTTATTTTTTTCACTAAATGCAACAACTTCTTACTATTATTCTGCCTACCTTCTGTTATACTTAATTTAAAATAACGAAAGCTTGTTCATTTCATTTTCACATTTTCCTTCTATATTGGTTTTAAAAACTAAGCATAAATTCTTTAAATTTAGTCGGATCTTTTCCAGTAAATATTTCAGGTTCACATGTTGGAAGGGGATTATTAATAGGCCTACTCACTTCTAACTTTTTGTTTTAAAATTTCTACTAATTTAGATTCAAATTATTATTTTCACCTATATTATTTATTTTAGTTTCCTGAAAAATTGATTTTTATTTTAATCTTTTACAGAAGTATCGCTAATACATGACTTACACAAATTGACTTCAATTTTGTTCAATTGTTTATAAACTCTGCGCCCTTCTAAATATTTATATATGATAACTGTGTTGTATAAATCCAAGCCTTTCTAGTTCCCTTTTTTAGCCAAGTATTGTTCATCTCTGTAATTTTTTTACTTTTTTCTATCTCGAGTAACAAAGATTGTTGAATTTTTTGAACTAGCTACACTTGCTTTACTCAACTTTACTGATACATTATCAGCACTTGTGGCCTAATCTTTGGTTCATATTTACTCATATATTTTGAAATGTCAGTTTTCTAATTCATAATAGGCTTTGTTTTTTAATGTAGCCACTTGCCATGTATATTATCTGCCTCTACAGAATTCTGCTATTAGTTCACACAAGTATTTTTAAAGATTCTACTTTTGTGTCTAATATTAATTCATCCGCTTTTATAGCTAAATCTAAACGTTCGTTAAGAAAAGAATGCCATAATTTACCTTTAAATAATGTTAATTTTAAGGTACCGCTGCTATATTTTCTTGAGGAACCTAAACCTCCTTCAGTTGTTCGTTCATCGATATCGATACCAATCGTCATTTTTTTTTTGTATTATTTATTATAAAAAAATATTAAAAACTAAATATTTATCGATCTCATTCACTCATAAAGGAAGGATTTTATTTTTTAAACCAATTAATATACAGATGAAATTCTTATATATTTCATATATAAAAGTTTTACTATCATATATTTTTTGATTTATTTTATTATTTTTTTTGCTATGCTTATTTATACTTATTTTGTATCGGATGATCATTCCTCCATCTGAGTGACAGCTTTGTGTTCTTCATCCCAACTTTTAATTAGAAGAACTTTGTAAAACATAAATGTTTATCATTTATTGAAAGATTCGGGGAAGTATTTTAACATATTTGATAATATACGAATAGGTTCTAAAAATATAAATATTTAACAATATATATATAAATAAATACTAATGCTAAAAATAACATAATAGTTTTATACAAAATATCCATAAAAAGCATCAAAATTGTTCAATAAAAATTATTCAGTATTTTTTTGGACTTTTATTTATTTTTCCTTTTAAGCTTTGGTTCTGAAAAATATATTCCCTGATTTTATATTAATACACATTTCACCCACCCAACTATATAAATACTAAATATAACTATTACCTTCTAATTACTGATGTTTTTTGGATTTCAGAATGGCTGAGATTAGGGGTGGTGGCTTATATTACTCAATTTGTGGGGCTGCTGATCAATCAATAAAGTTGCTTGAAGATGCTCAATCATGAAGTGACAAATTCCTCTTAATTTAAATTCTTCTGGTGAATTTCTTAGCTTATGTAGTTTCTTGATCTCTAAATTTTCTTCTGGCTCTTTATCATATATTAGATGATGAAAGAATGTCAATTAGCTATTAAATTCCACCTTACTAGTTTCTTCTTGTGAAATTATATAAGCTCTGAAATAGATGGTACAAGTGTCTTCTCTTCAAAGGCTTAATGTGTGAAATTGAATTTCAATTGCTTACCTTTTGCTTTTATGTCTTTGTTTACTTTAGCAGAAGTTGACCAGTCTTGTGTTTCAACAGCTGGTTTGGATTGCCAGTTATCTTCATACATACATTACTTTATTGTGCTTTCCTTTAGCCTGTATTCTATTTGCAAGTCCTTATGTTGCCCCACCTTCTATTCTATTCCTCCAGGCCCAATTTTCTCTTGTTGCAAATCCAATTTTTTATGCTTTACTATCAATATTTTGGTCATTTTTTGGAACCCATAGGTTGATGGTCAATATAGTAATAATTTCCTTGGGATTTCCTTTTTATTTTTATTATTATACTTATTTTTTTTTTCTTATATTTTAATCAAAATATAACAATATAATATATAATATCTATATATACCCCTAAATTAATATATATATATATAATTATATAATATATTATATATATAAAATATATATAATATATACAAGAAAAATAAATAACTAGTATTATAATATATTAGAAATATATATATATATGATATATAATAAATAAGAATAATTATTTAATAATATAAATTAATATATATAAACATAAAAAAATTATAAATAAACATATAAATATAAAATAATAGAAAAAAAGAATAAGTAAATAATAAGTTAAATATAATATAAATAATAACGATGATTATACAGAATAAAATCATACAGTCATTTAGTCAGATTATACAAAGAAAATAGTGGAAAGAGTTAATAAAAACAATTTTTTTTCAGTATTAGCTGATGAAAAACAAACGCTGATAATTTCCACAATACATGAACAGAATTTCACTCTAATAGGTTGAGGTAGCGCGTTTGTGGTGATGGAGGACGATACTCCTTTACTAGAGAAGAATTAATTTATATCATAATTGAGACTTTCCGGTATGATATCTCAGGAAAGCATTAGGCCCATGTGTTAATTTGGAGAGCCGGCTCTACTTGGTCTATTAGAACTCGAAGATTAAGAGAGCCAGATAATAGATAGAGCCCACAATGCCAATACTCATTGACCTAAGATGGCGAATTACCGAAGGAGTACGTGTGCACAATCATGTTATTCAAGGACAATGATGTCTATCCCTATAAGAGCTCTAAAATAACCAACACATTGGTAGCACATTGATTAAAACTATCGTCTTCAGACTCTCTATAAATTCAGCGCATTTCGAAACGTCTTAGGCATTCATCTCTGGAAATCATGCACTTTTCCGATCTAGTACGCAAAAGCGCATCAATAAACTTCTGAAGATAACAAGTAAGATTTTCTAGTAACCAACAAACATGACAGAGAATCACAAAAGATGTGACCACAGGAGACAGATGGTGTAGACACGTGCAGTTGAGCGGGCCTTTTCCCTTTTAAAGAGACTCTTGAGCCCAACTACTGCGTCATTAGACGAGATAATTAATAAGGAATGCGCACTGACTGATATACCAGGAAAGCGACTCTCCGATGTATAAAAATCATCTCAAAGTAATAATCGAATTTTATAAACATCTATAGTTTAAGTAAAAATTCTTCGAATAACCTACACCTGTGATCATTAAACGTTTACAGAAAGTGTCGCATTTGGAACATGTACAGTAGCAACTAAACTTCTAGTCTGAAAGACATTAATTCAAAACTAATCTCGACCAAAAAGATAGACAAAAATGCAGACACAGGTTTAAAACTATATTCACACAAACATAAATGTATGCGACAGCTTAGGAATAGTTAAGATAGTACAATTCAAAGACTTACGAAGTTCTCAGAAAACATCGTAATTAGTAATGTGGTCTACATCAGATCCGAATAAATCATATAGCACGGCGCATCTCAAACTTTTGTATTACGTTTATTTGATTAGATCTGATTTTCTTCGTATGACTATGATCAGAATTTTCCTGTCTGCGCATGAAAACCACCATAATTTCACTTCAGTATATTTTACCAGAAAAGTGCATGTACCTTATAAGCATATTGAAAAAAAAACATTCCTCTTTTAAATAAGACGACCTTCCCAGACCATCACGTAGAATACACTAAAAAGGAGAATGTGTCATAACTGGCAAGCGATAAATAGCTGTTTAGAAATGAAAAAGTCCAAAAGACCTTGCGGTACTTTGGCCTAATTATGGACAGAGATATGAATTCCTAACATTGCTAAGCCTCCTGCATATACTTGGAGCAATTTATAAACCTGTAATCCACACGCAGACAGTAAGAAAATAACTCTTTTCGACTCAAGCGTCTCGAAAACGTATATTACTAATAGTGTTGAAGAGGCATTCGCCATATTACAGGTCTTATCATTTATACTAGTCAATATTCATCAGCAGATCTCAGCACAGAAGTCGGCAAATTGGAAAATATTTTTGAATCACCTACATGATCTAAAAGCAAAAGGAAGAACAGAAATTGACCTTATAATAACGATTGGTATAGTATTTTATGAGAAATATAAATAATATATATATAATATACATATAATATATATTAATATTAATAATATAATAAATACAAAATATATAATTAATTATATATAATATTAATATATATATATAAAATAAATTATTATTATAATATATATGAATATATAATATATATATATTAATAATAAATATACTAATAATAAAAATATAAATTAATATAATAAAATAAAAAATATATTATAATATTAAATTAGAATATATAATAAAAATATAAATATAAATAAGTATAATATATATAATATTATAATATAAATTAAAAATATATTATATATATATTAAAATATATATATAATATAATAGACATATAATATACACACAAAGGATGTGGAAGCATGTAACGCTGTTAAAGCGTTAATCCTGAGTTAATTTAACTCGTTATAATTTTCGTAACTTTTTAACGCATTTCGTATGAATATTTCGCAAAAACAATAATTAACTGAGCTCTATTAACGTGAGTTAAAATCCCCTAACATCGTATTACCGTTTTAAACTTATATTTACGAGATTAAATAATTAAATTTTCCTTGATCAGATTATTAAGTAACTGGTAATAGACATGTACGGCATTTCGATTCAAGGAAATAAACTTTCTATTTTTTCCAAAAGAATTCAATACAGCATACCTCATCAATCGACCTAGCGCACCGAAAAAAGGTTATTCCATATATTTCACTATTGATTAATTAATACCCGTTTAGTAATTATTAATCGACAAGCGTGTTTAGAGTAAAAGCCCGATAGTTTGATGGCTAATAGTAGCTATAACGGGCTTGACACAACCGCACTCGAAGATAATCAGTACTAATATATATTCATCAAGTAACCTGTCTTAATTATATAAACTATAGCACATTCCCTCGATAGTGTTTGGAAGCGAGCGCTAACATGTAATCCAAAATCCTTATTCCGAAATAAGGAGTCGATCATGCATCCTATTCTATACTTAATCGCGACTCTCTATAACTCACTTGATATCTATCTAAGATCTTATGAACCCTAATTTTTTCTTAAATTTATCCGAGAAACCATCCTCCAACTTTTTCTTTTATGACCATCTCGAAGAATCTCATTCATCTCTCTTATTCCCGCCTGAACGCATATGTCACGCTTTTGGTGTCTCAAGTATAACTTCCGCAGCATCATATATATCGACGCTCATTTAACATGATATGGGTTTCCGCTCTAAGAAATACTAGAAGACCAGAACTCGAGAATAGTGCTGCGCTTGGGAACATATCCAAAGCAATTTAATTCCGGTGATATAAGAAGCAACGCCTATCATTGCTTCTCCAATGCTCCCCTCCTTTCCTCCTTCTCTTTAGTACTTACTTATGTTCAGAGCTTTCAAATTTCAGTCGCTAAAATCAAATAATCGCTATGGTGATGGCAAGCTACATTCTTTCTTTTATCTGTCAATAAGTGAGTTCCTCTAAGGGTTTCGTATTCTCATCTTACTCTTACTACTTTATTCCTACTTTTCAATTAATGATCTTCTACAACCTGCAACATCTAATAACATCTATCCACTCAACATGCCGATTTAACTCGACCCTTATCATTTACTTTACATACTCATTTAATTAACTGTTCAACATCTTTTACTTCTAGAATTGTACCTCCTCGTTAACTTAATGCATTTCCGTGAAATTCTATATTCTCGCTGTAAAAGATAGAATTGCTGGCTGGGGTGTTCGTAACTTCAAATACCTGGTGTGAAATTCTAAAATTTCTTTTTAAAAAACCCAACTATCTACATAAATTCATCTCCTCAATCAATAATATACTTCTTACTAAACTTTTCCTATCTCTTTTGTAACGGTTTCAATTTCGTCTACTCCTAATTGACCTAATATAAAACATCCTTGGCCGTTAATTACATAAATATAAAAAAAACTCTTGGAAACCTCACATCACACAACGCGTATGCTGTTGTGCGGCCACAAGTTACAAGTAAAAACTGCAGGAGTATCTGTTTAGAACTGCAGAGTACCTTTTTTTATTCCTACTTCTCAGTTAACTCCACATATAATACAAAGGGTTCTTCATCCGCTTGTATTAAGGAGTAGTCTGTTCTCAATATCTGGGGGCCTCTGGTTCACCGGCTTGTGAGAGATGGTTCGAGATTCAAAAAGACCAACCAAAGGCTTAATAAACTGATTATTGTTAACTTTCAGTTCACTATGATACCTCTTATCTTTGCGGCGCGTAAATGTTGGATGCTTTATCTCTTTTCATTATAGGTAATTCGCAGCGGCAGGTGTTCAGTATGGAACTTACCAACTCGAACGTACCATGCCACCGTTTACGTACGGCCCTAAAGAAAATAGCTACAGATTGGTGAGCTGCTGTATCTGTGCGCACCGTAGTAGTTTGTGATAGATTGATTCTTAACTCAGGCTTAGTTTGTGCATGCGGTTGTTATCCTTTTGATTCCTTACCACCAACTCTTCTTGAGAACTCTTTCTATCCATCTTCATATAGTGTTTCCTGCCATTGCCATATTTATATATTCTTCCCTTCACTAATTAAAGCCTGCGATCATATGATTACATCTGCGTAATTTGACCACGGATGAAGTATTGGCGTTGCCAACATATATCCCATCCTTGAATAGGCTCCTGCCCGTGAGTACGCTTCAGCGTTGATATAACGTAAATATAAAAAAAAACAATAACAAAAAAAAAAAAAAAAAAAAAATGAAGTGATACGAGTGTAACGTTAAACGAATTAACGATTAAGTTAACTTCCGTTAATTCTTTACCGATAAACGCTTAATGATTAACGCCTTATTATTTTTTGTTAAGATTCTTTCCATAATAATTACACAGGAAATTTACTCATTAACCGGTGTCCACTTAATTGTATATATTATTATTGGTTGACTGATAATTACCACAATATTATATATAATATATATATAATATTATACTTAATCTATAATACTACTTATATATATATAAAATAAAAAATACTATATATATATATATCATAAATATATTAATATACTAATAAAAATAAATTAATATATTATTTATTATATAATTATACTTATATATAATATTAAATCTAATGAATTATAATAATTTATATAAAAAATTAATAATATATTATATATATATTATATATATATTATAATATTAGAGGATATAATAATAATATATTAATATAATATAATACTTAAATTATATATATAAATATAAATTAGTATAAATAATATATAATGTATATATTTTATTTTATAATATATGTTATATTTTCTATATTCTGTAATAAATAAATCTTTTATATATATAAAATCATAAGATAAAATTATCCTTTATTATTAATATAATAATTAATATATATATATATTATATATATATTATCATATATTAATATATATATTATTAATAATAATATATATATAATATTATATTAATATATATATATATATAATAATATATATATATTATATAATATATTATTATATATATTATATATATATTTTAATATATATATATATATATAGTAATAATATATTATAAATATATAATATATAATATAATATAATTATATATATAATATATTAATATATATTTATTATTTATATATTTAATAATATATACATAGAATATATTTTATAGTAATATTAATTAATAAATAATTAATAAAAACAATATTATTATTAATTAAATATATAATATATTATATATAATATATATATAATATAATATAATAATATATTATTATATATATTATATATAAGTATATAAATATAAAATAAATATAATATATTATATAATATAAATATAAATATAAATAATATATATATTAATTATGAATTACAATATTATAATATTATAAATATAATATATATAATATTAATATTATAATATTATATATATATATATACTATATAAAATAAGTTCCATGCACCACCTTATTGATAATATATTTATTATCATATTATTATAGAATATATATATATATACTATCTATAATACTATAATAAATCCATTATAATACTACAATATATTAATATATCTAAAGATATATGGTTAATAATATAGAATAATAATATATATATATTTAAATAGAATATAACAAAATATAGATAAATAATATAATAAAAATATATAATATATAATATATATATATATAAAAAATAATATAATATAAGATACTTAAATTCAAAGTATACGAACTCTATAAATAATCTATCTAGCTATCCTATTAACTACGAAGTATATATAAAATATAAAATAAACCATTCACATATAGTAATACTAAATATATCTACTATATATATAAATCTAAACATAAATAAATAAAAAATTAATTAATACATAAAATAATATAAAATAATAACAAAAACCAATAAATATAATAATAAGTTATAATTATTACTAACCAATAAAAAAATAGTAGTAGAACCTTATATTAATTTCCAAGCTTAGTCCTCTGAAGATGTAAACCGACTGTGCGAACCTCCGCAGCCCCCACGCGTGAAAGACAGATTTCCTGGCCATACGTGGTCCTTGTGATGGTGTTAGTGATGTGTAGTGTGTGTGTGTGTGTGTGTGTGATAGAACCGACCGACCTATCAATATCACCGAAAACATCAAAATAATATATAATAGACTAATACCAGATCACTGATACAACTACTATAAACTAAATCTAACTTAAACAATAAAGATATGAAACAATAATACAATCCCTACTATAAAAACAAACATAAAATAACAACAATCATAAGAATATATAGAGGAATAAGAAAACAGACGAACAAAAAAAAAAAATAATATACAACAATAAAACCAAATATACCAAAAAAAAAAAAAACAGAATAAAACTACAACCAAATAAACAAAATGAACTAAGAATTAGTGTGTTAGTGGGTGTGTGATGATAGTGTGTGTGTGTGTGTGTGTGTGTGTGATGTGTGATGTGAAATGTGAATGTGGCGTTAACGTTAAATTGTTCGCTAATTAACTTGAAAAGAATAATTAATATTAAATGGGAACTTAAGACTGGAAGAATCGACGATAAAAATTTGAAAAGGTTACGAACGACAGAAGAATTATCGTACATGAAAACCTTAATTTTATTATTATTATTTTACTTTTTTTTTTATATAATAAATTACGCAGTTTTATTTTATAATTTTCATTCTGACAATTATCATTATTTTACGTAAGCAATTCATAGTTATTTACATACAAGGTGAAACAGCTAACTGTGAGCTGACCTGTGTATACCCATATATAGTAATAATTATATATATATATATAAATATGACTATAATAATAAACTATATTAATAAATAATACTTTATAATAATATATATTATAACTTATATATATAATATAAATTAATATAATAATATAATATTAATATAGATAATATATATAATATGATATTATATTATACTTAATATATAATAATAATATATATTAATTATATATATATCAATAATAATAATATAATATTAATATATATACAATATATATATATTAATAATATAATTATATGAGTATATACCTATATAATAATATAATTATATATATCCTATAAAATACATGGTGACATATATATATATATTATATATATATAATATATATATTATATAATTACTTAATAAATATAATATTATATATATATATATATTATATTATACTATTATATAATTATAATTATTAATTATTAAATAAATAATATATATATATATATAATATAATTAATATATAAATATATAATATAATATTATATATATATATATATATTAATAAATAAAATTAATAATAATAAAATATAAATATCATAAGTATCAGATCCACTAATAGATCATCTATCACCTTAGAATATTACTTATAATATATATATATAATGTTATAAAATATATAATAACTCCTTGGAAATATGTATTGTTTAAATTAATTATAGAGTTTAGTACAAAATATTATTTTATTTATAAATTATAATAACTGTTTGTTCAAAATTTGCATTAATAATTTCATATATGCAAACTGTAAAATAATATTATAATCTGAGATGAAAAATATTTATAAATTTAAGATTTAATTATATATATCAGTAAGTGCGCGTTCGTTCATTTAGTCCGCAACTTACTGAATACTCAAAAATAAATGAGGAATTGCGCATTGCGATTATGAAAATGTTGTGAATTACAATCTAGCCCCCACTGGCGGCCAATGAACTCATATACTCAAATCAGTAAATGTAGAAGCGACTATATTAAGAGGGTAACAACCGAAAAATTAGTGGAGTTTTCAGCGGAATGGCAAAAAATTTGTAAAGCGGATGCTTTCGAGAAAAATATATAATAATTATAAAATTAATAAAAAAAAATATCAATATATCGAATATCGATATTATTCTGGCGATAATATCGAAGGTGATTCATACTATCAAGCCGATCAAAAAAACGATATATCGGATTAAAA
>JABUQX010112779.1:5000-10000 GCA_015478945.1 Trachelipus rathkii | reverse complement strand
GTTTTATACTCACGGTAATAAAAGCTTCGGGTATTTTTTAAAAAGGTAAAAAATAATATCTGCGACAATACTAAAGACTAACGAATATTAATATTTAGAATATAAATAAAATTTAATTAAAGACTTTAATCTTACATCAAATACTCAGTTATTGTCCTGTATTACTATAGCTATAACTTCATTAATTTTTATAAATATCTAATTGAAAAGTAAAATATCGCCAATAGGTATATTTTAATGAAAATTGTTCTTCCCCTATAGGCCTTTACTTCTTTTCTTCTCTTGTATATTCATCTGACCTCCTTCCTTCCTCCTCCTCCCCTTGTCCTCCTTCTCCCGATATATAGTATAAATTATATTTTATTTTATATAAGTATATCACGTATATTATATATAAGTGTAGTATAGTAATATAAAAATATGTCTGATATGTTTTTATTCTCGTAATATATATATATATTTAGTATATATATTTATATAAGTATATAGTATATATATATATATATATATTTAGTAGTATATTTCTACTTATATATATATATATATAAATTAATTAATATACTCTCACATAATAATATAAATATATTATATAATATATTATAGTATAGTATATATAATATTATAGTCATATCTCAAAAATCAGTATATATAATAGTATTATATATTATATATTATATATATATTTATATATAACTTATATATATATAGTATATTAGTATAGTCAATAATATAAATATAATGTTTCAAATTATTGGTGCGATATTTACGAGCAGAACAGATGTATTTAAGTGAAAGAAAAATTTGATCTACTAGGGATACAGTAACCAAATGAGTATAACTCTCAAATCAAATTATTTCGTGCCGAAGAATACGTAGATAGCTCAAACATTTTAATCTTGGTAACCGGATAGTTATACTATATATATATATATATATATATATAATATATATTATATATATATATATATTATATATAGATAATATAAAATATAGTATAATATATACTAAATATATATATTAATATATATTATATATATATTTTATTGTATTGATACGATATATACTTCCTTAATATAAAAGTTAACTAAAATATTAAGAAACTTTTGGCAAGCCATGTCCGACACATGTTTTGTAAAGAAATTTGTTTGTAAACAAAGTATCCTTCCGCAGCCCGCCCGTTTATTAATTCGCGAATCGCAGGATTTAACAGGGCGCCTGACTGTGACGTTAACGTGACGTAGAAGTACGCAAACGGGCTCGGGAAACGATGCATATGCGCCTGTGTGCCCGCCCGGGCTGCAGTCGGGCTTCGGGAAACGCAGCTTAATATATCGGAACGCCGAGTTCTTTTTGTACCTTTAATCAACTGTGGACTGCAATGTTTATTACTAGAAATTATACCTGAAGATCTCGTCAAAATGCTTTGCAATACTTTCAATAATCTCTCTTTTATACTAAATAAACTGAATATTTAAATAAATATTAACCATCGGAATCAATTAAGACACTGGGTAAATTATATATTTTACTAAAAAATTAAGAAAACTGTACTGCTCTTTTCAAAAACAATTTAATCAATAATTTATATACATCCACGAATATATATATATATATATATATATATATATATATATATATAATATATATATATATAGTATATATATATACTCACTCACTCACTCATAAACTTACTTTTATATATATATGATATTATAGTATATATATAATATACTATATGTTATATTATATAATAGATATATATTACAGAAATATAAATATATATATTTACGAGTATATATAAATGAAGTTAAATTATAATATAAGTATATTTTATATTACTATATATGTATATAATTTAATATAATATATATATATATATAATATATATATATATATATATATATTATATATGTAATATATATGTATAACGTTTATTTTCATTCTAGGGATAAATATACGATTATATATTATATATATATATATTTAGGGTATTTGATTATGTTAGTCCCAATTAACGAGGTATAAACAGGATGGGGCTATGTAAATAGTTCTCTCGATTGGTTCCTTTTATACCAAATAGCCTATATTGCGCCAAGTTAAAATGGGAGTCACAAAAATGAGTATATATAGAGTATTGATAATATTATATATATATATATATTATATAATTATATATATATTATATACCAAAATATTGATTTACTTATATATATATCATAATATAATATATTTAAGGTTATATATATATATATAGTAATATATATATTGTTATATTTTGTATTAAAATATAAGAAAACAAAAAAAATAATAATAATAATAAAAAAAATAAAAAAAGGAAATCCAAGAAAATTCAAGTTTACAATGAGCAATCAGACTATGTGTAATACAACCAAAATTGATCGCATAAAACTATTCATAGACTCATGGTAATAGACAATATATCAGCAATAACATGATTTCCTCAAACACCAGAGAAAATTGCTTGCATGAGAAATCAGAATAGCACAAGGGTGGGAACCGTGCAAACACTAAGTACTGCAATAGAATACATGAGCTAATAGTGAATAGCAAAAATAATAAGTGTGCTACAAAAAATAGATAGGTACTGAGTGAAGATACTGCAAGCAAACAGGCTGTTGAAAACAACAAGACTGTTCGAAACTTTGGCTTAAAGTAAACAAAGACAAATACAGACAGCAAATAGTTAAGCATATGGAAATTCAAATAACACCATTAAGCCATCTTGAAAGAAGCACTTAGCACCGATTCATTTCAAGAGCTTATTAATTTCACAAAGAAGAAACTAGTAAGTTGGAATTAATAGCAATTGACATTCTTCAATCAATCTAATATATTAATTAAAGAAGCCAGTAAGAAAATTTAGAACATCAAGAAAAAACTCTACAAAAGCTAGAATTCATCCAGAAGAAATTTAATTAAGGAATTTGTCAAGCTATATGATTAGAGCCATCTTCAAGCAATTATTGATTGATCAGCAGCCCCACCAAATTGAGTAATGATAGCCACCCACCCTAAATCTCAGCCATCTGAAATCAAAACATCAGAGTAAGATCAGAAAGGTAATTACGTGTTATATTTATAGTATTAATTATATTTGACATGAATGTGGTTATTAATATAAAATAATTATACATCTATGAGGTTTTCAAAACAAAAAGAAACTAAAAAGGACAAAAATAAATAAAAAGTCCAAAAAATACTGATAATTTTTTATGAACATTCTACTGACATTTTTATAGGATAAATTTTTGTGATAAACTCCTATACTGTTTTATCGTTTTTAGCAATATATTAGTATTTGTACTTTTATATTATTATAATATGCTTATTATTTTTTTATTTAGGAACCTTATTCGTATATTTCCAATATGTTAAAATAAAGAAGAAATGTCGAATGGAGTACTTTCATCACCTGATGCTTTTTATCATATAGTTCTTCTAATTAGAAGTTTGGATGAAGAGAACACAAAGCTGTCACTCAGATGGAGGAATTATCATCCGATTGACAATAAATAAGTATTAAATAACCCTCCCCCAAAATAAATAATAAAATAAATAAAAACATGATATATAGAATAACTTCATCTTTGAATTAATTAAGAAATAATCTATATATATAAACTTGTGTTAATATTTAAAGTCTTAAATTTTTTAAGTGGCCAAAATCGATAAATATATTTAGTTTTAATATTTTTTTTCAGAATAATGACAAACAAAAAATAAAATTATAGAGCGATATCGATATCGATATCGATGAAACTGAAACAACTGAAGGGAGCGTTTTAAGGTTTCCTTCAGGTAAAATTAAGCAGCGGCTTACCTTCTCCAAAATTAAAACAGAAATTAAGTTTATTAATTGCATTCTTCTTAAACGACTTATATAATTTTAAGCTATGAAATAAAAAAGCGGCATGAATTAATATTAGACACAAAAGTAGAAATTCTTAAAAAATACTTGTAGTGAACTATAGCAGAAATCGTGAGAGGCTAGCACTAAAAATACTAACAAGTGGCTTACATTAAAAGAATAAAAAGATAATCTATCAATTAAAACTGACCAATTAAGCGAAGAAATATGAGTAAATAGAACCAAAGATTAGGCCACAAGACAGTGCTAGTAATGTATCAAGTAAAGTGAGTAAAGCAAGTGTAGCTAGTTCAAAAAGTGCAATAGCACACAATCATTGTTGCTCGAAATTGGAAAAAGTAAAATAAAATTACAAGAGCGCGAAAATACTTGGCTAAAAAAAGGGAACTAGAGAGCTTGGAACCATTGTATACCAACCACCAGCCTAAGTCATATATAAAAAATTTACGAAGTTAGAATGACGTTTATAAAAATGATAAGAAATAAGGTGGTAGATCTGCGGTAAAGAAGAAGATAAATCTGTAAGAATGAAATTAAAAATGTAATAAAGCTACCTAAAAAGGCTAAAAGAAAAAAACCATTAATAAAAAAATTGTCAGAAATAGCTTCAAAACACATATGCTAACAAAATAAGTCTTAATTAAAAAAAAAAAACTTTTTCAAACAAAGTAAGTCTTAAATTTATCTTGCTGAGTTGATCCTCAATTCCAGGCTTCAACAATGGCTCAAATTTTAGTTCCCATTTTCGAATAGAGTTTCTCAACTTTATTCAGAATGCTCTAAAAATAATACTAAATTTGACGAAAGGAGAAGCAACAGGCAAACTAAATGACGACAGTGATCTCACATTCTCTTCATTCAATAACCTTAATTGCTTAATAGCAAATGAGCTAAATGACTTCATTAATTACATATAATGAATAAAGATGTAATTGCAGTCCCACCAATTACAATTCCACAGAAAGTTTAGAAGCGATTATCTTCCTGAACACTTATAACGAAGATAAAAAATGAGAGACAACCCAAGACGGCAACACTTGATTTAAGAACAAATGTTGCCATTCGTTTAATTTTCTTTCCTTAATCTTTTATTTTTCTTAATTATTTTTTT
>JABUQX010112778.1:17500-25000 GCA_015478945.1 Trachelipus rathkii | reverse complement strand
TAAATAGTTATTTTTTATATAGAGTTTAAAATGCAGCATAGACTATAGAGTTTGTACCATAGATTATTAATAATAATAATAATAATAATATATAATAATATATATATATATATATATATATATATAATATATATATATATATAATATAATAATAATATATATATATATATTTATATATTTTTATTTATATATATATATATATATATTATAAGGTATATTATTGCATTATATAATATATATTTTCTAATATATATATATAAATATATATATATATATATATATATATATATATATATATATATATATATATATATATATATATATATATATATATATATATATATACTCTCTCTCTCTATCTTTCTCTCTCTCTCTATATTTATATATGTGTGTAAGTTATATTTTTTATAATTTTTATATTTTATTTTATTTTTATAATATAATTTTTAATTTTTTTTTTTTTTTTTAATATTTCTATATAAATTACAATTTTCCCTTATTCTGATTTTAATATTTCTCTTCTTCTAATTTTTCTCTCCATTTCATTTATCATTTATTCTTCACTTTTATTTAGGTTAGAAAATATATTGGAATAAAACTGGAAATTCGAAAAAAAAAAAAAAAAAAAAAAATTAAAAAAAAAAAAAAAAAAAAAGAGAAATAAACAAATAAAACTAAGTAAAATTCTCTATATT
Source organism: Trachelipus rathkii (assembly GCA_015478945.1). Lineage (NCBI taxonomy): Eukaryota > Metazoa > Arthropoda > Malacostraca > Isopoda > Trachelipodidae > Trachelipus > Trachelipus rathkii. The sequence continues at coordinate 24,305 of JABUQX010112778.1, read as the reverse complement.
CTAAAATGAATTAAAATATTTCAATCCCCTTTTCTAAATTTATAAATTTTTCTATAAATTTCTATAAATTTTTAAAATGAAAAAGAAAAAGAAAATAAAACTTTTCAAACCCTTTTACTAGTTTGTCATTTCAAGCAAAATCTATTAAGAAAATTTCAAAAACTTTTAGTAAAAAAAAAAAAAAAAAAAAAAAATCCAATATTTTTTTTGAACGTCAAAAGTGTTTTCCTTATCAACTGTCAATGCAACAAACAGTTTAAACACTTTTAAAACGTGTTAAAGTCGCAACAAATGGCTTTAACACTTCCAAAACGTGTTATCAAAGAGCTTTAACCGTGTTAAAGTAGAAGCAAAATGATCTAACACTTTTAAAACTTATTAAAGTAGCAGCAAACTGATTTAACACTTTCCAAACGTGTTAAGATTGCAATAAATAGCTTTAACACTTTCAAAAAGTATTAACAAACAGCTTCAACTCTTTCAAAACGTGTTAATGTCGCAGCAAATAGCTTTAACACCCTTCAAAAAGTGTTAATAACGCAACAAACAGCTTTAACACATTCAAAATGTTAAAGTTGCAGAAAACAGCATTAACACTTTCGAAACGTGTTAAAATCTCAGAATTAATTGCTACTTTTATGTTTTAAAATATTTTTTTTAATATTTTTAATATTTTAATATTTTTAATATTTTAATATTTTATTTTTTAATATATTTTTTTTATATTCATGTAATTAATTTACTTAAAAAGTAACATTCCTTATATAATAATAATAATAATAATAATAATAATAATAATAATAATAATAATAATAATAATAATAATAATAATAATAATAATAATAATAATAATAATAATAATAATAATAATAATAATAATAATAATAATTAATAATAATAATAATATATAATAATAATAATTATCTTTAATATATATGATAAAACTTAATAAAAATATTATATTTTAAATATATTTAATATAATAATAATTAACATATCTGTTACAAATAACTATAATGAATAACTATTAATAATAAATTAAATAATAATAATAATCAAATATACAACACTAATATAACCTCCAATTTCTATCTAACAGAACAATCATATAACTTAACGACTATTTAGCTCAGCATAGGAGTAAATAATCATATATAAATTAAATCATTAGAATAAAATCATAATTATACTATAATCATAAATAAATTTCTACAATATCAAATGGAAAAGGACTAGAAAGATAATATAAATAAATAAATCATAAATTTTATAATAAATCATATGGTAATAATTTCTATAAATATAAATTGTAAATAATAATAAATCATAATAAATGTAAATAAAGATATCATTAAATAAATAGATCATAAATAAAGAAATCATCAATAATTATAAATAAATAAATCATAAATAAATAAAAAGAAATGAAATTAAAATAAAATAAAATAATAAAATAAATAAAATAATAAATAAATAATAAATAATAAATGGAAAATAAAGCATAAATAAATCATAAATAAATAAATCATAAATAAATAAATTATAAATAAATAAATCATAAATAAATTATAAATAAATAAATCATAAATAAATAAATCATAAATAAATTATAAATAAATAAATCATAAATAAAATGTTACGTTACGGATGACGTCTGTAGTAATATTACCAAAAGTTTTCTTTGTAAAGTGAAAGTATGTTGTTAAACCATGAGTATGTTTAACAATATACACAGAAATTCATGTATACACATAAAAGAGTTTGTGTGTATTATGCTAATAAAAATAATTTAAAATGTTTGTTCAAACTCTTAATCTGAGTCAAACCCTTTTAACGGATTAATACTTAATTTATTGAAAAAAAAAAGAAGAAAAAATGAAAATTTTTAATTCTCTATTGGAGAAATTTGTGTTGAGTAGGTTATGTGTGTGCCTACGTGTGTGTGTGTGTGTTGTAGTGTGCTGTCAACTTTGACTGTGTCGTGTCTGTGATGTGTGTGGGTGCTCGTCTTCAGCTGTGTACCAGCTGTATGTGTGCTGCTGCAAATGTTATGGTTTACTCTCACTCTGTTATTTTAGTACTCTATTATGTTGGTTACTATCTATACTCTGTTAGTCTGATTATTCCAATTCTTTAATATTGATATTTTGTTTATTTCTCTTTCTCTTAAAGTAATTTGTGATATTAGTGTAGTTAATATTATTTTCATCTCTCTCTTTTTCCTGTTTATTAATTTTATCTCTATCAACTTTTTCTATGAAATTTTCTTTTCACTGTGTTTATTTACATTAATCAATATTTGTATATATATTATCTAGATATACTATGTATAATATAAGCTCATAGTATAATATACTCACTAATCATTATAACTATCATATAAATACCTTACTAATTATATATAACATACAACTATTTACAATCATATTATCTATTTCATTTAATATTTACATTACTTATATTAATACCGCATAATTACAACATAGACTTATATAATATAACTTCACAAAACTGCACAACCCGTACAATATACAGATATATATTATTTATAATATATATATATATATATATATTAATATTATAATATATATATATATTAATATAATATATATATAATAACTAATATATTAATGTTTAATATTTACAACAATATTTTTTTCTTTATCTTAGTAAATAAAAATTATTTAATAATTAACAAAATGAAATAACTAAATAAATATATTAAAGTATCAATTAAGACAATAAATAATAAATTAATTTAGACTTAGAATCTTTAAGAGAAAAAATACTATTTTATACAAAATTTATATTTATATTTAATATTAATTAGTTATAATCATTCAATATTCATTGATCAATTTTTAATAATTGACATTAATATCATATATAATATAGTAAATATAGATAATATATATATTATATTATATATATTAATATATATTATTAATAATATATATTATATATATATTATATATTATATATATATATAATATATAATATTAAAATATCATCATTATACTCAGTGCACGTACTAGGAATATTGCCTATAGCTATATCTAGCTACTATATAAGATATAATATATATATATGTATATATTATATATATATTATAATATATATACATATATATATAATATATATATATAGATATAGTAATATATAGCCTATAGATATATCTATATATACTAAATATACCTGATACTCTATAGATCATATATAGTATATAGTATATATATATATCTATAATATATATATATATATATATATATAATTATATTATATATATAATATATATATATATATATTTATATATATAATATATATAGTATATATAATTATATATAATATATAAAAATATATATTAATATATATATATATAATATATATATATAGATATATCTATACGTAATATATATATATATAGTATATATATAGTATATATATATAAACGCTCACCTATATATATATATATAGTATATATATATATATATATAAATATAAATTAATATAATAATATATTATATATTATATATATATATATATATTATATAAATATATATAGGTATATATATATAATAATATATAGAGGTATATATAATATAATTATAATTATTATATATATTATTATATATATATGACCTATTCTTGCTATATATATATATTACAGTATATATATATAAATATATATATATTATATATAGTATATATATATAAGTGAGTATATATATATATATATATCATAGTAGTATTTATACTATATATATATATAATATATAATCAAGTCAGGCTAGGTATAGTAGCGATATAAATTATCGTACTAGTAGAGGTAGGTAATACGCCGTAGAGTATATTTACTATGATATAATATATATATATAGTATATATATATATTATATACCGTAATATTATAGATTTGAGTATATAAATATATATATATTACAGAGGTGGGCACGATTCGTTACTCCGTTACTCCGTTACTAACGGAAACTAGTTTTTTGAGTAACGGAGTAACGACACTTCGTTACTTTTCCTTTCATGTAACGCACCGAATAAGTTCCGTTATTTTTTTCTCCGTTACTTTTTAGTCCGTTACATTTTGTACGACTCTCTTTGAATGTTGATAGTCAATTGACCTCGCCTGTCAAGCTAAAAAAACTTTTATTAATGCAGTGTACTCGTTAGTATATTAATATATGATATATATATATATATATATATATATATAATATATAGTATATATATATTATTATATATAATATATATAGTATAGTATTATTTATTATAGTATATACTATATATTTTGCCATTAGTGCCTAGATATATATATATATTTATATATATATATATATACTATATAGTATATATTATATATATATATATAATATATTATATAGTATATATATATATATATTATATATATATATATAATGAATAAGGGGAATCTGCATAGAATAATGAATAGGATGGTGCTTTGCGAAATTCATGAATTAGAAGGGTGACTAGAGTGTTAGGAACACTTCGAAAATCGTTGTTAACATTGGAAGTAATGAAGAAGGTGATAGGAATGTGGCCGTGGGTCTGCATGGTTGCAAGAAGGAATTAGGTATTTTCGGGAATGAGGTCATTAAAACGGAGGCAGGTAATTGAGTAGAGCGAGAGAAAGTGTGAATAAATGGTAATATACTGCAGGAAATAGCATGATATTTACGGCGAAAATGATCAAGAACGACGAGCGAGATGGTGATGATGATGATTTGGAAGTGTTAAACCACTAAGGCATTTATAAGAGTGGGTTATAGTATCGCAGGGATTTGAGGAGATGCAAGTTAATAGTACCTTTTATTAATATAGGGTGCAGGAAGATTAAGTCTATTAACTGTAGGAATTACATGGATTAGATTTTATTTAAGTGTTATGTAGGAAGATATATACTGGTATTTTGCTCGAAAGAGTGCGTCGAGTGACTGAGATGACTGAGGTACTGATTGCTGAAAGAACAAGGTGCGCTTAGAAGTAGTCATATGGATGGTGGGATCAATTCTTTACTATTGAAACAGTATTATTGACAAAATTAGAGGAGTTATGTAGAATAATGTGACAAGGATTCAAGATATTTATGCGTTTGGACTGAGCCAAACCCAACTTCCCATAAAAATATGGACATAAAATTCGAAATTTTCAGCCGATTTTGACCATATTAAATAAACACCAAACTGTAGCTTTTATTTGCCCTTAAAAAGAAGTCTAATTTTAGCAGTGTTTATTCGTGCCTGCCTATGCGGCATTCTTTCAATATTTTCTAATTTTTCAAAACCCATGTTTTTGACAATTCGTTTACTATTCAATCAAGAATTTTTTAAAAAATAACTTCAAACTGAATAAAATGCATAGATGGCGGGCTCCGATTACCTAAACAAAATTCAGCTTCGTACTTTGATTTTTTTATGCAAAAAAACCCCACTTTTGTTCGGGTTTTATATTGCAAATTGAAATATATTTAGAGACGATGTATTTTATCTGTTTTCGTGCGATGAATTGAGAAATTTCAGGGCAATGTAGTCGGGGAATGCACACATTTTTTTGCTTTGAGATAGTTTCTTAAAGTGTATAATTAAAAACAGAGTAGATTTTGGATATTGTTCCAACAGAGCAATTTCCAAAAAAATCCTTATATAGGAATCTTAAAAAAAAAGATTTTTTTTCACTTACAAAAAATAATTCCATCTGAAGTAAGAAGATGTATCTTGCCATTGGCTTTACAAGTCCTGAAATCTTAATAATTTGATCGGTTAAATGGGTAGTAATAAAACCACATCTATACAAAATATTTCACTTTTCCAAAAATAGAAACTGTCTGGAAAGTGAAATATTGATATGATCATTCTAAGCACGTTTTATCAACGTCAAATTTGAAAATGTTTGTATAGTTCGCCAAGATTACCAATCTTTTTTACGTAGATCATTTTTTTGAATAGTCGAAAGAAAATTTTAACAAACCTTTCAATTTTTTTCTTAAATTGTTCAAGAAAAATCAAAATCTAAATGCAGTGTACAAAGACACATTATCTAAGTAAAACCACATGATTGCCACATTCCCGGTATAGCTACATGCCCAAATGAAAAGTATCCATCCATCTTCGCACTAAACATGAAGAAAATCAATAATCGCAAGTTTTCATTCCAAAAAACAGGCAAAAGATTATGTCAAGTGAATGAATGTGTAAATGAAAGTTGAATATGACATTGCATGAAGCCATAAATTCACAAATCAAAAACGGTACGACGGTGTTTTTATGAGGTATGAACCCTCTCTGATGATGTTTGACCTTTTGATGGTACTGATTCGAAAGATTATTCTGGGAACGTATAAAGATAGCTATAAAAAAATGCGCTCAATAACATGAGAGTTTTGAAAATGAAAATTGTCTGAAACACATTATTAATAGGCCACAAGAAATAACAGTCTAAAAACGAGCGTTTTTAAAAGGTCACAAAAAAGGCTACAGTGCTAATTCCGGTCGTCGAATAGAGTCAAAATCGGCTGAAAATTTCACGAATAGAAAGTGTTTTATGTACACATTTCTCCTAGAAGTGGTGGAGGCGGAATTGAGACTCAGGACAACCTAGTTGAATCTTGGGTCAATAAAAACTGTATTATGAAGTTTTTGAAGCTTCTCTATGGCAGGTATTTTATATAATTGTGGGTTGTGTGGTAAGCTTCTGAATGCGAAATCATAAAGTTATTGCATGAAACGATAGTTGAAGCGTGTGTAAAATGATGGAGATGAAAGTGATTGTATGACTA
>JABUQX010112778.1:0-5000 GCA_015478945.1 Trachelipus rathkii | reverse complement strand
TACTTAAACTCACACAGATTTACTTACACGCACACACAGATTTACTTACCACCACAACAGATTTACTTACACTCATTACACAGATTATACGTTACACACACAGGATTTACTTACACTTCGCACACAGATTACACACACACACACACACAGCAACCACACACACACACACACACACACACACACACACTCACTTACACATATAACGTATAATTTATTAAAACATTTTATGTTTTAATTAAAACACGTACATGTTTATATTTACTCATTCAATATAACTAAAATTGATTTCAGAAGTTTCTAAAAACTTTCTATAATAAATCAATCATTACCTTTGAACAAAGAATTTATTTAAACTGTTAATACTTTTTGTTTTATAAATTTATAGCTATCAAGTTTTAAAATAACTTTACTAAAATTTTATGAAAAATTTTATTAAAAACATATTATTTACGTACCTTAAAGCATAAATCAGTAAATCAGTAAGGGCAGCCCCTAGCACCCCTCTACATCAAGCTTTGCCACGTTTTTGTTCTATGGACTTACTGCTTTACATCATCGTTAGCCATGTAATAAGTATAAAATAACAAAAAATAAGTTCTTCTCTGCTAACATAACAAGTATTTTATTAAAATCATTCTAAAGTTTTTATTAAAAATAACAATTTTTCACTTACATTTATATTATTAACTCGATGTTAACTAAAAATATATTCAAAGTTTTTTAAATAATTCGGGTTTTCTTTATTAGTTATGAGTTATTATCTATGTACATTGCCAATCCATCACGAGAAAACACAACTACAACCCTCACTCCTTACAGATACGAAACTGACCTCTCTTTTTTAAAATGTGTTGAAATAACTACTTCAAGGTCTAAATTTAGGATAATCTTTTTTTAACCCGGAGCGAATTAAGCCTAATTCCAGGTCAAAATATATATTTCAAACTGACCTTTTTCTGTAAAAATGTGGTGCAAAAACTACGTTAGGCCTAAATTTAGGCCTTAATTTAGGATAAGCCTTTTGTAGACGGGCTAATTTAATCCTAATACCAGGTCAAAAGGTAATTCCCGTATAGACAAGAATCATTGTTATTATTTAATTATTATAAAGATATTCCACTGAAACATGCTGCATCGGTAAGATCCTTTAAGCAGGTAAAAATGAAATTGTTTTCCTTACTTGTGATTGGTCGGGGTAATCCTTATCTCTATATGATTCTCGTATGTGATTTGTCGAGAATTATTTTATCGTCTTTTGAAATTAACTTTTGTCTTTCAACTTGTATTTAAGCAGGTGTGTGTTTTATTATCTTTCTAGACCCAAACTCATTTTTAAAATCTAGTCATTTTAGCTGTTAAGCGGTGCACAAGTTATCTGATTTGTATTAAAAGTGTTTTATTTTTACTAAGTGTATATCATATTTTTAATAATTACTTACATTGAGGAATAATTACAATTTCACAGAATAGATAATAATTAATTCACTAGTTCATAAGCTAAACACCAGGGCTCAGCATGAGCCCCAACCGCAAAGGCAGCCAACCCCGCACCGCTGGTGCGTCCCGCCGCGTCCCGCCCGCCGCGGCTTGCGCCCGCAGGCGCAATATGTCCGCGTACCCGCCCGCGCGTGCGCCCGCAGGCGCAATATTAAGCACGAAAAAAATATATATATATATATATATATATATATATATATATATATATATTATATATATATATATATAATATATTATATATATATATATATATATATATATATTATAATATATATATATATATATATATATATATATATATATATATATATATATATATATATATATATATATTGTTGTGTGCGCGGTGAGTTGTAAGTGTCTATGGGTGAACGTAAGTGTCTATGTGTATGTGCGTATGTTGAATAAGAGATATAGTGTATGTGTGTATATAAGTGTAAGTGTAAGTGTCTATGGTAAGTGTAACTGCTGCTTATAAGCTGAATCATCAATATAGGTGTATCAAAGATGACGCCATCAAAGATGAGTCATCAAAGATGAACCACTAAAGCTGAGGTACCAAAGCTAAGTTATTAAAGTTGAGGCATCAAAGCTGAGGCATCAAAAGCTGAGGTATCAAAGTTGAGGCATCAAAAGCTGAGGCATCAAAGTTGAGGCATCAAAACTGAGACATCAAAGTTGAGACATCAAAAGCTGAGGCATCAAGTTGAGGATTCAAAATATCGAGTGGGATGGGTGCGTATGTGTAAGTGTGTGTATGTGCGTGTGTGTGTGTGTGGTGGTGTGGTGTGTGTGTGTGGGTGTGTGTGTCGTGAGTGTGTTGCATGTGTATTTGCTAAAATAATAATAAACAATAGGCATTGAAGTAAATAACACTAAGGATAATAATAAAATAAAAATAAAATGTTTTTAATAAAATATGTTTAAGTATGAAATATAGATGGGTGTGCGTGTGATGGTGTGTTGTTGTGTGTGTGTATTTGTGCGTGTGTGTTTGTGTATGTGTTTCTAAATAATAATAACAATTTAGGCATGAAGTAAATAACACAAGTATAATAATAAAATAAAAATAAAATGTTTTAATAAATTATACGTTATATGTGTAAGTGAGTGTGCGTGTGTGTGTGTGTGGTGTTGTGTGTGTGTGTATGTGTGCGTGTGTGTGTGTATGTGTGTTCTAAATAATAATTCGCGCTGGAATATTGCGCCTGCGGGCGCCACGGCGGGCGGGCGGGAACGCGGAAATATTTGCGAACTGCGGCGCCAACGCGAGCTGGGCGGGTACGCGGCGGGACGCACCAGCGGGTGAGGGGTTGGCTGCCTTTGCGGGTGGGCTCATGCTGAGCCTGGTGGTTAGCTTATGAACTAGTGAATTAATTATTATCTATTCTAGTGAAATTAATAAATATTCCTCAATGTAAGTATTTATTATAAATATGATATACACTTAGTAAAAATAAAACACTTTTAATACAAATCAGATAACTTGTGCAACGCTTAACAGCTAAAATGACTATGATTTTAAAATGAGTTTGGGTCTAAAAGATAATAAAACACACACCTGCTCAAATACAAGTTTAAAGAACAAAGTTAATTTTCAAAAGACGATAAAATAATTCTCGACCAATCACATACGAGGTCATATAGAGATAAGGATTACCCCGACCAATCACAAGTAAGGAAAACATTTCCTTTTTACCTGCTTAAAGGATCTTACCGATCCAGCATGTTTCAGTTTGAAATATATTTATAAAAATAATAATAATAACAATGATTCTTGTCTATACTGGAATTACCTTTTGACCTGGAATTAGGATTAAATTAGCCCGTCTACAAAAGGGCTTATATAACTATTTTAGGCCTAAATTTAGGCCTAACGTAGTTATTGCACCACATTTTACATAAAAAGGTCAGTTTGAAATATATTTTGACGCGAATTTAGCTTAATTCGCTCGGGTTTACAAAAAAGGATTATCCTAAATTTAAGCCTAAATAGTTTTTTCAACACATTTTACAGAGGGAGGTCAGTTTCGTATCTGTAAGGAGTGAGGTAGTTTGTGTTTTCTCGCTGACTGATTGTCAATGTACATAGATAATAATAATAAATAATAAAGAAAACCCGAATTATTTAAAAAAACTTTAAAATATTTTAGTTAACTTCGAGTGAATAATATAAATGTAAGGAATAAATGTTAAATTCAAATAAAAACTTAATAATGATTTTATCTTAGTATCTTTATGTTAACTCAGAGAGGACTTATTTTGTTGCTTTGTACTTGTTACACGGCTTAAGCTGAGTAAAGCCGTAAGTCAATAGAACAAAACGTGGCATAGCTTGATGTAGAGGCGTGCTAGGGGCTGGCCTTACTGATTTTACTTCGTTAAAGCGCTTTAAGCTAGTAAAAAATATAGTTTTAGATTCAATTTCATAAAATTTTTAGTAAAAGTTATTTTAAAACTGATAGTTATAAAATTTATAAACAAAAAGTATTAACAGTTATTATTAAAACCTTTGAACACGAATGATTATTTCTTTTGGAAAGTTAAAGACAACTTTGCCAACTAGTTTTCTATATTTGAATGAGTAGTATAAATGTACGTGTTTAATTAAAAAACATAAAAGTTTTAATTTAAATTATATGTTATATGTGTAAGTGAGTGTTGCGTAGGGTGGTGTGTGTGTTTGTGTGGTGTGTGGTGAAATTCTGTGTGCGAGTGTAAGTTAAAATCTGTGTGTTTAACCAAGTCTGGTTCATGGAGACGAAAGAAAACTTCGTTAATAATCGTAATATCTGAACTGTGGGAGGTTAGATAAATCTGTATGGTGTGAAACATCTATGCCTTTCAGTTACAACCTGTAAATCTAAGTGTCAGCGGTTCGAATGTTTCATCGTCACTTTGTCTTTAAGTGTCTTAGTGAATGTGTGTATAAGTTAAGTGGTGTGTGAATGTGTGGGACCGATGTGTATAAGTTGTAAATGTTAAGTGTCTATGGTAAATGTAAGTGTTCATAGTGAATGTGTGTATAAGTGTCATAGTGAATGTGTGTATAAGTGTAAGTGTGCGTGTGTGTGTGTGTGTGTGTGTGTGTGTGATGTGTGTGTGTGTGTGTGTGTGTGTGTGCGCACGCTCACGTGTGTAGGTGTGTTCATGAAGTAAATAACAATAGGCATGAAGTAAAATAAAAACACTAAAGTATAATAAAAAAATATAAAAATCAAGGTAGTTAAAATGTAAAATAATAATAAAATAAATAAAAATAAATAATAAAAATAAAATAAAAAAGTGATAATAAAACAAAAAATTTAAAAAAACATAAAGTTAATAAAATATATGAGTTAAAGCAGTAAGGCAGAAAGTTAAAACAGTAAAGCAGAAAAGTTTATAAAGCAGTAAAGGCAGAAAGTTTAAAGCAGTTAAAAACATGAGTTAAAAGCAGTTAAAACATTGAGTTAAAGCAGATAAAGCAGAATAAAACAAAAAAGCATACATCTCTCGAAAAA
>JABUQX010112777.1:0-23875 GCA_015478945.1 Trachelipus rathkii | reverse complement strand
GTTTGTGATCTTGTTCTGCAATGCAGTGGTTTATTTATGAAAGTTTTAAATTTGTTACTCTGAAACGCCATATTTTGTAATAAGCAAAGTTTTATTTATTGATTTAAAATGTTAGAGATAAAAAAAAATTTATCCTAATAAATAAATCGAGGAAATTTTTATCCCAATACATAAATCGGCTGAGCAAAGATAGAATATTTTATCAAACTCAAATGATAATCTAAGTAATTTTATTCCACTCGTGAGGAAAACATTATCATATTAATTGTTCATACCTATTGAATCTACAGCGGTATGTAATGAACCCATAGTTAAAGAACAAAGAGGTATCATGGAATAAATCTAATTTAATAAGAAAATATATTTACGGAATATTACTTCGTTTTGCGAGACGCGGTGGTCAGGAAAATGCCGTAGAATTTCAATATTCCTGACGAAGGTGTGCCCTCGTAATTTTCCTTATAACATAGTGAGTGTGAGAGAGAGCGTATTATCACAACTACTGAAAAGGATTATGCTCAAATCCCTACCATGCAGACAAAGCTCCAATCCGTAAGACTCGCAAAATATAACCTCCTCGTACATCACTGTTTGACATCTACCTATCGTGTCTAACAACACTTTCTGAGAGCAGCTAACAATGAAAAATACAGAAAATTGATGTATAAGCAATTCATCTACATGAGCGGTTTTTTGCGCAGATTAATATATTCAGCCCTTGATATAAACCTAGGAGCTCAACATTCACTTTTAGTTTATAATCTCAATGAGCCCTCAAGTATATACTTTCAACTTATCCAACATAATTACATTAGGCAATATATAAAGCAATCCCAAGGAACAGAACCCACATGACTATCGAATATACACATAAAATTTTCACCCATAAACACATTCGAATATTCTCACCTTCTCAGCACTAGGCATTAATGCTAAAAATAACTCACTTCTAGTATTGCTATTACTAAATTATTTAGAATATAAGTATATGTTAGAAAACCTCGTCCAAAAGTAGGTCTAAATATAAAGCATCCAATCTTTACTAACTTCATAGATAAAGGTAAACTACAAGATGTATATAATATAATATAATAATAACTACTATTAATTTATAAACTACAAACGTCAATAACAAATCACATACCTGAAATTTCTGATAACTTGATTTACTTAATAAATAACAAATTGAATATTTACTATTACATTTGTAACAGTATACTAATATAATTGATATCATGTTAGAGTATTATATGCACTAAATTAAATATAAATAAATCATTAATAAAATACATATCAGCTCCAATTACAATTACCATAAAACACAAAAATTTAAGATATATAAAACTTAATAAAAATTATTAAATAACAATATTAATAAAAATATAATAGCCTCAATATATAAGCTCCTTTATTTAGAGAATATAATAAAATACGCTTCACATACCACAATGGTAAACTTTATTTAAATCCTGAGACTAACAACAATTATCCTTCACTATAACTAAACAGCTAAACTGTTTAAATAATAAACTATTGGAAGGTAACACTGTGTGAATGATAACCTAATAAACCTCAACCCCAAGCCCTAATTAATTAAAATAAAATTATATAGCATTTATCAAGAAAACAACGAATCTATAAGAATATATAATATATATATATATATATATAATATATTAATATAACAAGGTTGGGGCATTAACGCCGTTTAAAGCGTTAATTTCCGTTTAATTAAAAACTCGTTAAATTTTCGCTTAACTTTTAACGGCTTTCGATCTAATTTCGAAAAGAAAGTAACGGGGACTTTTAACGAGTTAAAATTTTTCCCCTACATCTGTTTAAACCGTTAAACTTTAAATTTTTACCGGGAGTTTCCTATAAAATATTTCTATCAGATTAAATTGTATAGATTCGATTTCGATAAGAGATAAACTTTTTTTTTTTTCTTCAAAAATTTTCCTTTTTTTCCAATGCTTTCGAATTTATCTTTTATTTCTCGGGTATTATGCCAGTTTAGTAATGTTTAACACAGGGTTGAAAAACTTCGCAGTTTTTGAGGGGGAAATGATGCTACGTTTGGCTGGAACAACCACCGCCCTCGTTCAAACTATATCTCTATGGTCTTAATTACTAGCACTTTCCCTCAGTGTTGAAAGGGACCACAACATGTCCCACCTATTCCGAAAAAAGGGAAGCCCCTCTGATTCCTTCTAACTATCGCCCCTATAGCTCTCACTTGTATTCTAAATCTAAGATCTTTGAAAACCCTTCTTCAACTCTTTTTCACTTTCTTTAAGACCATCTGGGAATCTCATTCTATATTCTTTTCCGAATCTCTTTAGTAAAACCGGCTTTGGTTTGTCAAAGGGGTCTACTGGCCCGATATACTTTTCTTATTTTAACCGTTTATTTGGTTTTTCCGCTCTAATATAGGAACTTAATCTGGCAGACTTGTCCCAGTGGCGCTTTGACATTATCCAAAAGCAATTTTGGAACCCGGTATGGGGCCAGCGCATTCATTGGGCTCCTCCAAGCTCCCATCCTTTCCCTCCTTCTCTGCTTACTTTATGTTCTAGCCTTTTCTTTTTCAAAGTCGCTTAAACATCGGCTTATGGTGGAGGAGGGGGACTTCTTCTTTTTCTGTCAAATAGTGGAGTTTCGCTCAGGGTTTTCGGTCTCATCTCCTAACTTTATTCCACTTTCAATTAATGGAATCTTCTTCACCTGCAACATCTAACTCTAGTTCCACTCCAAACATTCCCTAATGATTCCAAATTTAAATATTTAAATACTAATCTTGCAAGTTTATACTATAACTTTTTACTTCTAGAATTTGCCAGATAAAAAAAATTCTGATTTCCATCACTAGTTCCTAGTTTTTTATTGCGGTGGTTTCGTTCCTCATGCTGGAGATAATTCAATCATAAGAAATAATGTAGATTTCTAACAAATCTTCCCTCTCTTAAAATACCTTCTAACTTTTCCTATCTCTTTTGCTGTGGTGCTTCGGTCTCTCCTGTTGACCATATAAACAACCACCCAATTCACGCTTAAACATAAAAAAATGTCTTGGAAACCTTTCGTCCACAACGGTTTGCTGGGGCTCAAAATCAGATTATAGATTGTTGTCAATTACGAGGACTTTTTTTCCTCTTTCCTTTCAGTTACTCCCAAAGGCTTATACAAGGGTCTCATCCGGCCTTGTTATAGAGTTTTAACTGTTACTCATATCTGGGCGTGGCATTCGGGGTTATCAACCCGGGCCTTTGTTGGACAGGGTCAAGTCAAAAAGCAATAAAAGGCTATAAACTGATTATGTACTTCCAGTTCAACTTGGAACCTCTATTCTTTGCGGCGCGATGTTTTAGGTGCTTTATCTCTTTCTAATAGGTATCGCAGACGGGGCAGGTGGGTTCGATGGGACTACCCAAACTCGCGTACCCACGCACCTTACGACGCCTAGTATCCACAAGGGGGGTAGCTGTATCTGCGCCACGAAGTTTTTGTGGTTAGATAATTGTAGGTAACTTTCCAGGCTAGATTATTGCTTTTGCGGTGTTTCCTTTTTTCTTTCCACCACTGTTCTGTGGGAATTTTTCCATCTTCTGTGTTTTCCTCGCTGAATTTAAATTCTCCCCTCATTTTAAAGCCTTAAGCGGTCTTGGTTCATCTTTGCCATAATTTGCTTTAGTGGATTGAAATTTTTGGGCGTGCCAACATCCCCCCTTTGAATTAGGTGGCTCCTGCCCCGTGAGTGGTGGTGATAACTGTATAAAAAAAAAAAAAAATAAAAAAAAAAAAAAAAAAAAAAAAAAAATGAAGACGGTTAACGTTAACGTAACAGTAACTTCCGTTACATTCTTTACCGATAAAACGCTTTAATGATTTAAACGCCGCGTTAATTTTTTTTTTGTTAACGATTAAGAATATAACGGGGACGTTAACTTTCTTTATCATTACGGTTGGGCTCCACCCTTGCCTGTTACCATATATAATATATTATATATATAATAATATATAATATATATAATATAATAATATATATATATATATTTATATATTAATATATATATATATATAATAATATATATATATATATATATATATATAATATATATATATATATTATATATACTATATAATATATATAATATATATAATATAATATTAATTAATATATATATATATATATATATTATTATATATATATATATATATATATATATATATATGGGAAAAAAGGTAAACTAAGTTACAATGACAACAAAACCAATAGCTACTCACTGTTAGAGGTGAAAATTGGATATTTTTAAGAGGATTTTGTGAATTTATTTATTTAAATTATTATCTTAGTTGACCCTATCGTGCTATTACGGCCCCAATAAAGCAACCCACCGTGGTATTACCCTCCAGAGAGGGATTAAAACGGGTTTTAGCGTCCAAAAATTAAAGATTAAGAAGCCTTAAAGGCAACCTCCTACCAGCCCCCAAAAGAAAAACAATTACTTTATATTTAGCTTCTGTAGAAGAGAAATTAAATCTTTAGATGAATACATTTAAACCAAAAGATAAATAGATAGACCAAACCATGTAAAGCAGCAAAATAAAAATCAATCTTGTCTGCTTGCACTAAGCATTTAACCACATCTACATGACTGGTCCACTGCTACATTCAAGGGGTTATCTTCAGATTTATTTTGGGGATTTAAATCTATTTTTTTCCTGCACTAAGCACTAAACTACACCTACATAACCCTTTAGAGCTGCCCAATACAGGGGAGTACTACTCGAGTCTAGATCTTTATCTGTAACATTTAGCGTTTTATTTCCCCACTCAGTCAATAAAATCTCAGCTATTTGCTCCCTTTCACATGTAAGCGCCAGCACCAGCGAAGATACGCCCGTGCAGACAAATTAAAAATCACTCTAAGCCATGCCAACATTCAATCTGAAACATAAAACAATCAATCTTATACCTTTTCCTCCCCTCTCTTTCCCCCTTCCACATATTCTTTTATACCTCTAACCTTCACTGTACCTTTTGTAAACACATCCGCTTATTGATGTTTCGTATCAACCCATTCAACTTTTGTAATCTTTTTCTCTTCTAACTTTCATTTGATCCATGCGACATCTAGCCTTAAACTTTTGCTCAACACTTGTGTCACTGGAATTATTGATATCGCATTTCTGTTTCAGAGTTCTTAACTAATCCATATAAACCTTGAATTTTGTAAACCTCCACTCCACCAAACAACACATCCCTTTAACCAGATTCTCCCAAATATATACCCGCTTGGTGTAAATCTATTTTCTAAATAAAACGCAATAGCTTTCTGCCTCCGAATTGTGGGATTCTCCGTAAAACCTTTTTTTCATAAAAACCAAAGACTTCCAAGCAATAAGAAGGACATTTATTCCTTTTTCAATCCTTAAGAGCTACAACATAAGCTACCTGAGGACTAACACTCCCCTCATTACCATAAGACGCATCCCTATTCACCTCTACTTCAATGCCTTACCTTCAAGTTTATTCAGCTAAATACCCATATTTATATTCTTTCCCCTTTTTATAATATTAATTAGTTTCCTCATCTGCACTTTCCCTCCCTTAAAAAATCTACTCCTTTTGCTAACAGAATAGCAAAAAGCGGGTCTCGTCTGACCACTCAGACAATTTATCTGTCCCATTAACGATCTATATAAAGTTAACTCCTTACTCTCCATTTCTCTATCACCAAAGAATTCTCTTTTATCCAGAACACTTATACTTTCCACATATTTCTCCTGTTCCAACCACAGACCCCTTTTGTACTCATGTATATTAACTCCTATATATTTAAAACCCTTAGCATCTTCTGAACCTATTTCTAACTTTTCTTTCATACCTTTTATAACTTCATCCATAAATAATTCCGAACCACCAAAACAAAAATCATCCACATGTGTACACATAATCCCTATTAATCACCCTTATTTCTTCCAAAAAAAACAAAGCCGGCTTTAATTGACTTTTTATGCCACCTAATTCCCCAGTTACACCAACCCCTTTGTCATACCATGCTCTAGGCGCATTTTTTAAACCATAAAAAGTTTTCTTTAATTCCCAAATAAATACACTGCTCTTTTGCTTCTTTAGGAGGAATCATAAACCCTCCTTTTTATAACATCCCCTTGTAAATAAGCATATTTAATGTTATTAGAATTGCATTCCCATCCCTCCCTTTTTATGATACTTAAACAAGTTCTTAATACCTCCCCTGAACAAGTTGGAGCTTCAGTATTTAAATCCTCTCCCTCCTCTTCACACCCTCTTGCAACCAATCTTGCTTTACATATATATTCTTTTCCGTTCAATTTTTCAGTAGTCACCCATCTTAGAGACATCATCTTTTGTTCTCTATCCTTAACTTTCTTAAAAACATCATTCGCTTCCCAATTATCAATTTATTTTTGCTTAGCTATCAAAACTTTTTCATCATCCCAATTGCTCAACCAAACTTCCTCCTGATCCTCAATACTTTCAGCCTCCTTATAATCTCTAAAGTCAATCCAACTATGCTCACCACTCGCCACATTTTGAATATTATAACTGTCACTCCATTTCTTACTATTAGCTTTCCCTGCTGTATTTAATACTTTCACACCCATACATTCTCCATTTTCTTTATTCTTGCGTCTATACATTTTTTCAATCTTTATTTTTGCCATAATCTCCTGCTGTTCCCTTTGATCATCCCTCTCCTCTCTCTCTTCTTCTTCATTTATTGTAGGGACTGGAACTGTTTTAAATTCTTTCGTCTCTATGTCCCCTACTGCTTCACAATCTTTCTCTCTATTTTCTTCTTCATCTTCATCAACAATATCCTCCTTATTCTGAGGTACCCCTGCTAATCTGGTAATATGAACCTTTGCTACATCCCTTAAAGTTCCCCCATGCTTTACTATAACAGTTTTTCCATCCCTTCCTATCACCTTTGCTGGACCCCTCCATTGTTTATCAAAATCTCTCTTATAATAAACTTCCTCTCCTGCTTCAGCTAATTCAATATTATGTTCCCTTATCTGTCCCTTCATTTGGCTTTCTATCCTACCTCTGACTTGTTAGGATTATGTTATATTAATTCTACCTTTAAACCAATACCCTCTAAAATGGCTTTTCTTGAAATTTCACCCTCTATACCTATTACACCCATACTACTATTCTTCCTCAGTTGTAGTATTGGATAACCTTACATTCCAAATCAAACTTACATTCTTACTTCAAACACCCTACCCTTCATCTCAATTATTTCTCATAGAATCATTTCCAAACAAATCCCCAACCATTTATTCCACATTGTGACTATTACTCCAGGGGACTCTTTTTCAAGGCCCGGCAAGTTTGCCACATTGAATTCATTAGGGCTTAAAAATCTTTTCACAACAACAACCCTTTTCATTTTCTTCATTTCTTGAGGCTATTAACAAATTATCAAATTCAAAAGATTTTTTCAGGTGCCCCAAAAATACTATTTCTTTAGGTTCTTTACTTTTAATCCAACAAGCTTGATAATACCTAGTCCCTAAATCAGTCCTTACAAAAGAATTCTATTGTTCCCTCTATCTTTTTTCAGCCTAAAAAATCCATTGGTTACAGGTTTTCATTTTGAAAAACCTTGCTAAAGGCGAAACCTACCCAACAAGGTCTACTAGGAGTCTTTCCTATAACTTGCGCATTGTATCCACCTCCAATATTTTTCACTACATTTTCTACAACAAACTTTTTCTTATTTCCTTCCAATTCCCTTCACTTTACCAATTCTTCCATCCCCCTATAAGCATCCCTAACCAATTCCCATAACCCTCTTTTACCCAGATGACCAAACTGTAAATGTACCAGATGTACCTTTTCTCTTTTATTCTGATTTAGAAAATCCTCTTTTGTACCACCTAACCACCAAACACTTGTACTCGACCCTTTTCTTAAGCCAAACTTGAAATGTCCCTTTTCATTCACCATACATCCTAACTTTTCATATATTATTAAAAACCTATATTAATTCATTCTTTCCTCAGGATTTACTACTTGCATCCATCCTTTTAATGGATTCGCCTTCCCAACAAACCCCCACTGTATATCCCCTTTTACCATATCAGTTGTCAACAAAAATCTTTTGTTCCCCACATAATATGGTATTTTCAATTGTTTAACTTGCCTGATAAGTTAAAGTGTCCACCAAACCACATATTTTCCAAAATTTATCCAATCCATAGATTACTCACCTTTCCTTCCTTCTGTCCCTTTCCCATTTCATACCACCTACCAATAGATCTAAATTCACATTCTCACCTTAATCACCCAGTTCTTCTGGCCACATTTTCAGTATTCCACATTATTCAACAAATTTTTCTTCATATTTCATCTGTCCTTTTTCCTTCCTTCCAATTAACCACTTTCATTACAAAAAAAAACTTGATTTTCCTGTTTGATAATATTTATTGGATCCATTTCTCTTTCCCTCAAACATTACCTTTTCTCCCATAACTTCCTGTGGCCTGTTCTCCACATTTAAATTCCAACCCCTACCACCTACTTTCTTCCTCTTCTTCCTTTTTATAACTCTCCCCTCTATTGGGACATTGATTCACCCAAAAATGGTATTATCGATCGACACAAAATAACAACTTAATTCCTACCTCAACAAAAATTTGTTTTGCTGATTCATTCTTAAAATCTTCCACCCTTAATTCTTTCCCCCTTTTCCATGAAGAAATCCATCTTTCTTATTCTTTTTCTCTGTCCACCATCCCACTTCTTTCTCCAACTTTACTTTTCACTCCTTTTAAACCCCTCACACATTATTTAGGACATTTTCTTAAAGGGCTTTTTGAACTCCCAAGCATTCCTTTTTCCATAATATGCTTAACCCCCCCACCATTTGGTTCTATGTGTGTGTTGTGTATCAAGATTGCTATCCCTTCCAGTAAAAATGGGCATACATTTTTTTTTTTTTTTTTTTTTTTCATAATTCTTCCCCCTAAATCAAACTCCTTACCAGGCATTCTTACACTATACTTTCGCCAATCACCTCATACCTGTTTATATACTCTCATGCTTTCTTTTTTCTCCTCTTATATAAAAACATTTCATAATTCTGTCATATCTTTCATACTTTTGAAACAAATTTAAATAAATTTAAACAAAAGGAAAAATAGATAGACCAAACCATGGCATGGCTGGCCTTGGCACCACCCTAACAGCAGCCAAATAAAAAATAGCAGCCCATGCGGGCCAAAATTAAAAAGATCCGCACTACAAGCTATGCCAACATTCAATCTTAAACAAAAAACAATCATGTATATATTCTTTTTTCTTTATCTTCCACCTTGGCCTCAGATTGGGGGGGGGGAGCGTGAGACCTGCAACATACACTGCAAACAAGGAAACAATAGTTAAATAGAAGAACACAATGTTAGTTGAAAGACAAGCACCCCATACCCTCCCCTTGTACCCTTAAGTGGGAGCCTGTCGCGGTCAAAAATCTACCCTAGGATTCCACAACACTGTGACAGACCCCCATTGTGGTATTTCTTCATTGTAAGGGTTCATCCCCTGGTCCAGGCCCACAGCCATGCACCCTCACAAAACCCTGACATTCACTCCTATTATACACCTTTTTTCTCGCCTCTGCTAAACTCGCATTCTTTTCTGTCAGACACTACTTTACTTTTTCTTTGGTCTCTATGCCAGACAATTCCCACCAGGTGGATTGTCTAACATTCCGCTTTAAAAAAACCCAAAAACCGACATCAATCCATTTTTCTTTTTCTATATGACTAAACTATCTTAATAGATATTTATTCTCTCATTCATTCCTCTCTTCACACCACCCAACTCCGTAAAATGTTGATTCCTTATTTTATCAATTCTTCTCACAAATAACATGCCCCTAAGATTACCCATCTGAACAGACATTACCTTAGATCTATATTTCTTATTCCACACTGTAGTTTCACTTCTGTACATTAACACTGGTAACAACATACCCTCATGTAGAACCTTAGTGCATTCATGACTTAGTGCCATTGCATCACCCCCAAAGGAGTTAATTGGCCACCAAGCCACCTTTCGCTACCATTCACCCAACTTTCCTACCCTTTTCGACAGTTCTCCCGTCTCATCTGTGGACAACAAACATTAATAATAGCCTAAATATTTAGACTCGGATACTTGTTCCAATTGCTCACCATTGAAAATGATTTCTCACTGCAGACTCTCATCACCCACCACCATCACCATACTCTTATCTACATTACTTTCAAACCCGCCCTTTTACACTCTGCCAAAAACCTCTACCAATCTTCTCAAGCTTTCTTCAGATCCGCAACACAAAACAAAATCATCAACCTCTGCTCTCTTCCTTTGTCCATTGATCTAACACCCTCCCCTGCCACGCCCACCTTTAATTCTTTCGTCTCTCCCATCCTTATTGAAGTTAAATAGCCATGGAGTCATAACACATTGCTGACTCTCTCCACCATTAATAATAAACTATACACTCTCCACTCCATTTATTCTTACATCTTACATTTGTTCTTATATCCTACTTCCAATATCATATATCATTAACACCTGCCATAGAGATTCCCTCTTAATACTGTTATATGCCTGTTGCATGTCCATAAAATCTAAATACATTTTGTTCTTCTCTCATTTTCTCATTCATTTCCTTCAATGTAAAAAATTTGATCTACACATCCTTTACCACTTCTAATGCACCTTTGCCTTCTTTCAATAAGATTTTCCTGCTTCCTATTTGAATCTACACTCTTTCAATCAAAATATCAGCATTATCATCCCTACAATATTTAATAAATTAATTCTCCTATAGGTTCTACAGTTCCCCTTATCTAACTTGCCCTTATATAAGGGTACTATCTCTGTTCTTTTACAATTCTTCGGAACTACAACACAATACAGTCTTTTTTTACAAAACTTGCCTACAATTCTTGATCAATTCACCAATATTTCCATCTATGATTGCTGATTAATCATTCTTCAACTTTTGTTGAAGTGTTGCTAGATAGATGGCAAGGCCCATTTCCTCATTGTGAAGATGAGCAGGTTTCCTACCTTTTTTCTTTGGCGATTGTAACCTATTAAGTAATGATTGTGAATCTTGTGGGAATCTTATGATTCCTAGCGACTTCTCTTGTTGCTCTCCCCTCGTGAACCTCCAGTACAGCTCTCGCCATACCTTCTGAGTAGTTTAGAAGACTACTTTTCTTTTTTGTAATTTCTAACCATATTCTTGAAAAAAATTATACCAAAAATTAACGTTTGTAGAAGTTTGTGACAACGTTATAGCAATACAAAAATATTTCATTATTTAGAGTTTTGTGATGGTATCAGTTTGTGTATAAACCACTAAAAGCATTTTGAGAATATTCCAACCTGGTCCCATTTACCCCAGCAAAATGTATCAATGTGGTCCCATTTGCCCCATATTAAAATTACTGAAATAAAAATCATTCAGGACTTACGTGGTTTTAACAAGCTAGGTAGCTTCAGGAGATATACAAATTTATTTTATATAGAAGTTTAATCTGGATCATTATAGACATCATATATATGATGTAGTATTAAGTGAAATTTTTAGTGTTGCAATGAAAAAAAATCTGAAAATTAAATTTTTTTTTAGTTAATAAAATTAGATTAGCGGTTTTATAAAAACTTTACCTAAGACATAAAGCTACATTTTAATAGGTCTTAAAAGTTAAAACCTAAATTATACAATAGGAGTGCTGTTTTTATATTGTGGTCCCATTTGTCCCGCCTGTCCCCATTTGCCCCACCTTACGGTATATATAAACATAACTGTGAAAAGCGATTGTAAAGCATATAAATGCACAAACCAAAAAATTATTCAAA
The DNA here is from genome assembly GCA_015478945.1 of Trachelipus rathkii. Classification (NCBI taxonomy): domain Eukaryota; kingdom Metazoa; phylum Arthropoda; class Malacostraca; order Isopoda; family Trachelipodidae; genus Trachelipus; species Trachelipus rathkii. Next base: position 11,961 of record JABUQX010112777.1, on the reverse strand, counting down.
GTGGTGATTTATTTTTTTGGGAAGTATTTATTTTATCGAAATTTTAAGAAACTCTATTAAAATAATTTTTCTCTTTCTTTATAATTAAGGAAAACCGCATTCCATTTATATTAAATAGCGTACTTTACGCACCTTTGGCCAGAACTTATTGTAGAGATCGGAGGGTTGCCACTGAGCTACTCTTCAGTCTTTATCAAAATGGAATTCAAGAAGAAATATCGGATAAAAACAGAGTTATTGAACAGTTTGCTTCTTATGTTCAGAGAATTTCTAGAGGAAAAATTAGGGTGGATGATGTTATATGCTACTTCAAGGTTCGTTTTATTGTTTTTCATTTTGCACTGAATTTAAATAATACTATAACAAAATTGCTCAGGTGATCTAAAATATATATATATATATAATATATATATATATATATATATATATATATATATATATATATATATATATATATAATATATATATATACTATATATATATATATATATATATATATATTATATATATATATATATATATATATATATATATATATTATATATTATATAATATATATATATATATATATATATTAATGGTCTATTTCATCGCGTAAGGCTGGCTTTCTTTTTCGACTTATGTCATGTTCTCCTACTGCTTCTCTTTTCCGATGCTCGTTACGCACCTTACTCCCATTCTTGGGAAAATAGAAGGCAGAAAGTAGAAGAAGAAGAATATATATATTATATATATATATATTATATATATATATATATAATATATATATATATATATATATATTATATATATATATATAATATATATATATATATATATATATTAATATATATATAGTATATAATATATATAATATATTATAATATATATATATATATATATATATAGTATATATAATATTATATATATATATTATATTATATATTTTTCATCTTCCTTTTTTTCCCCCCAAGACTCGGGGGTAAGGTGCGTGACATATGCATCGGAAAGAAAGCAAGTAGAAGCAATAAGGACTAAAAGTCCTGAAAAGAAAGTCAAGCCTTACCGCCCCCTCTAACCTTTTAGTGAGAACTAAAAGTTCCAACCTAGAGTTTCCAGACTGCGACGGACCCCTCCACTATGGCATATCACAATGTAGGGTCAACAATCCCTTGGCCCAGTGGCACAACCATAATTCCCTCACAAAACCCCGCCATTCACTCCTACTTTTTACCTACACCTTTATCGCCTCTGCCAACTCACATTTCTTCTCCTCGATCCACTTTACTGATCTAATCCACTTTTTCTTCGGTCTCCCAGCCGGGTAACAACATCCACTATAAATCCGCTTACCAACCGACTATCATCTTCCTTTCCTCCACATGACCGAACAATCTCAACATACTTTCATTATACTCTCTCATTTACCCCTTTCTTCCCACAACACACTCCCTCTAATACGTAATTCCTCATTTTATCAATTTCTTTCACACCTAATCACGCCCTAAGAGTGTCCATCTGAACACATTGAACTTTAGCATCTAACTTCTTATTCCAGTCATAAGTCTCACACCTATAACATAACAGGTAAACAACATACCCTCATGTAAGCCTAGCGCACTAAAGACTTAGTATTACATTCACCAACGATTTTAATTGCACCAGCCACTTCCTGCCCATCACACTTTCCTAACACTCAGCATCATCCGGTTCTTTTCATCCAACATATATCCTAAAAAATTAAACTCAGACACTTGTTCCGACTGCTCACCACCTAACAACTTCACACTGAGACTGTCCTCATCACAACCATAACCTTTCTGTTATCTACGTATTTACTTTCAAACCACCTCCTTTTACACACCCTTCCAAATCTCCTCTACCAATCTTCTCAAAAACCTCTCTTCAGATTCGCCCCACAAAACCAATCATCCGCATATAATAGGTATGGCGCCCTCCACTCATCTCATTCTTCATAATTCTAAAGATAAAAAAAAAAAAAAACAGAAAAAAAATAAAAAAAAAAAAACAAAAAAAAAAAGAAAAAAGAAACAAATTAAAAAAAAAAAAAAAAAAAAAAAAAATAAAAATAAAAAAAAAAAAACAAAAAAAAAAAAAAAAAAAAAAAAAAAAACACAAAAAAAAACGAAGTAAATTTTGTTAAAAAAGGACAAAAGAAAACAAAAATTTTAAAGAAAATATAAAAAAATAAAATAAAAAACAAAAAAAAAAAACAAAACGACCAATTGTTTTTGATTTTTATATTTAATTCTTTCTTAGCCATCCATATACACCATATGGAATAACCAAGGAGACATAACACAACCCTGCCTCCTCCGCTATTAATATCTAAACCACCATTCATTCACAATCCATTCAATTTATTTTAACACACGCTTCAACTATCGTCATAGATACTTTTGATTCATTCAGAAGCCTACCACCAACACCTATATATACTAACACCTGCCATAGAGCTTCCCTAATTAATCCATATCAAACGCCTGTTTGCAAATCCATAAAACCTAAAATACAATTTATTTTTCTTCTCCCTCATTTTCAAAAATCATTTGTTGAAATTTAAATGTTATTTGATCCACACCATCCTCTACCACTTCTAAAACGCACTATGTTCTTCACCAATCAGTACTTCAGTTCACGCGATAGCACTCTTTCGTACCAAAAATACAGCGTTATCTCCGCTAGCAACACTTCAATAAACATAATTCGCCTATTAATTCCTACAGTTCCCTATCTCCCTTACCTTATCTGCTCTCCTCCAATTAATATACTAATATATATATAGTATATAATATATATATATATATTTATATTTATATATCATAATAGATATTATTATATATATACTTATATATTATATACTATGTATCGATCATACTATAATATATTTGTATAATATAACTTATTATACTATCTATATATATATATATATATAATATATATGATATATATATATTATATATATATAATTATATATATATATATATATAATATTAACATATATATATATTATATATATAATATATATATATTATATATATATATATTATATCATATATATATTATATGATTATATATATTATATATATATATATACATATATATAATTAATATATAATATACTATATATATATATATTATATATATTATATATATATTACTATATTATATATATATATATTATATATATATTATATCCACCAACCACCAACAAAATATATTATATTTTACTATTATTATTATTATATTATTATTATATATTATTATTATTATTATTATTATTATTTATTATTATTATTTATTATGTTATTATTATTATTATTATTATATTATTATTATATTATTATTATTATTATTATTATTATTCATTATTATTATTTTTATTATTTTATTATTATTAATTATTCTTTCCAAAAGACTGTGTGAGTAAGGTGCGTCGACATCAGCGGAATAACAAAAAAGTAGTCGAAAAGAAGCCAGTCTATCCACCCCCTTTATACCTATTAGTGAGAACTCGTGCACAGTCAGAATATTCTCTATCCCTACGAGTTTCACGGGACCGGCACTTGACCATAACTATGACACTCGTCAATGTGGGTTCATCCCTGGCCCAGGTGAGCCACAACCATAACCCTCTCACAAAACCCCGCATTCACCTTTTATTATTGCACTTTTCATTCTCGCCTCGCCAAACTTTCATTCTTCCTCCAGACATTCCTTTACTAACTCAATCACTTTTTTTTCGGTCTCCCAGCCGGTCGTTCCCACACACTCACCACTACACACTTAGCAAACCAATTATCATTCATTCTTTCGAAAAGAACAACCATCTCACCGTACTTCATTTATTCTCTATTTATCCCTTTTCTTCTACATCCACAACAACTCTAATACGTTCGATTCCTCATTTATCTAGATGTCTTTCTCACACCTAGCACGCCCCTTAATATTGTACCATCTGTAAACACATTGATTACTTTAGTTCTCTATACCTCTATTCTCAGACCTCTATAGTTCTTCACTCCTAAACTATCATTGAAGGTTAAATGACAGACCCTCATCACAAACTTAACGCACTCCCGAAATTGAGTCCTTTTATCATTCTCACTGCTGAGGATATCCATTAGGGTCATTTTCTGTGCTTACTAGTCATTATATTTTTCTTATCCATTTAAATCCTTGGTTTGGTTTGGTATGTTCGTTATTAATTATATATATCATATGATGCTTGTTTAAACCTAGTTAATCATAGACCACTTTTGGTTCTCAACTGCTCACCATCTGACATAACTTCACACTGATGACTGTCCTCACTCACAACCAACCATAACCTTGCTCTTATCTACGTTTACTTTCAAACCCTCCTTTTACACAACCTGCCAAATCTATCTACCAATCCTCTCAAACTCTCTTCAGATTCACCGCACAAAACCAAATCATGAAAATATCTGTGATGAATGATATGGCATAGGTCTCAAGTGTTTTATGTGTACGATTAATCATTTGGTTATTAATTTATTTTAGGTTTTAATATTTAATTATTTCTTGAAGAGGGGTTTTAATTCTAGTGCGTATGTTTTGATTGAATTTGCATATTATTTCTATTATTGGCGTTGGTGGGTTTATTGGATATATTGGAATAGTGTTGTGCAAGGATATTACAGTGCTGTTCAGGTTAGTGGAGGGAATTGTTGTGTCAGGACTTTGAAAGCTTCATTTGTGGGTGGAGCGTTTTTCTAGGAGCTATTGAGGCGTTTTATTATATGTTTTCTATTAAGTGTTTCTTAAATTTTTGTGTTTTATGGGTGGAGATTGGAGATTTGTGTATTTATGAATTTAATTTGTGCATCGGTATATGTCAATTTATGTTTTTGCTTCAAATGATGAATTCTTTTTTTATTGGCAAGTTACAGATTTCATTGGTGTTTGTGACGGGTTATAGTGTTTTCTGTGTCCTTTCGGTATGTAAAGATTGGATGCTTTTTGAACTACTTTGGTGAGGTTATCTATCGCTTTATGTAGAGAGAGGGAGTTGTTGATTGCTAGTGCTGGAAGGTAGAGATTTCGATTGTAGTTTAGGGATAATTTTTGCCAGTTTGACATTTTTAAAAATTGTCTGCTACCCTGAGATTACTAAAGATGATTGTTAACATAGTTATGTTTACTTACATAAGTGATTAATTATTACCCATACTTTTCGGAGTTTAATTCAAGTAGTTCAAAGTTTTGTAGGAGGATGGGATGAGAAAGTGATGTCAGGAGATATCTTGTTTGGTTTGTCTGGGGAGGGATTTGAGTAGGTTGTTTGTTTATAGTTTAATATATTAAGGAATCGAGCTCGTGAGAATTTGAATTCCTCGGTTGTCTGAAGGATATTTTCTGTACCAGGCAGTGTGATGGGCGTTGAAGTCACCTCCTATTATTAAGTTATTTATTGTGTTTGATAGTGTTTATAGTTTGGTATGTATTGTTTCGGGCAGTATTGAGATCTGAGAACGGATGTATATATGTTATTATGTGTAGGAGAATTTTATGAGGATAGAAATTTGATTGGATATCTAAGGATTCATTCTTCTGGAAAACATGTGCCTGTCGATTCGGGTTCGGTTCCCCTTCCCATGGGTTTTCTCCAGTATACCATTGCAGTTCTCACCCACACCTCCAAAAGGCCATACTGAATCTGTTCGGTATATCATATATATATAATATATATATATATATATTGTATAAATATACAATTATAATAATATTCTTATTATATATTTTTACAATATATATTATTATAGTCTTAATGGACTAACTAATTTATAATAGTATTTTTCATTATTAATGTATATTATTAAAATATTCTTTTATTTATAATACTTTAGTATATCTTATAATATATATGTGCTAGCATATGTTTATTGCTTAGAGAAGTATCATTATGATAAAATTCCCCCAGTGAATGAGAATATTAGCGAGTTGTGTTGAGTGTTGGAAGAAAGCAGAGTTAAAATGAGAGAGAATTAATTAAATAAGTTACATTGATTATGAGATTTTGGACATGTTGGACAAAGAGATCGGAATGTATACTCGTTCAGGTTATTCGGTTTAATAAGCGGAATCTTTATTAGTGGTGAGTTGTGTTCTAGGGAATTCAGATCTGGCTCGGCCGAACTGAAGTTATAAATGTGTGGATTTGAGTGCTTACCCCCGTCAACCGTGAATCTGCCTAGGAGAGGAACTATGCAGCTGTCATTGGCTAGATGGCGTGGAGGACACGCCATTACCAGGGGTCTTCCCTTAAGGGGCTTACTATCACCATTGAGATTCCGGTGGTCCCGGGGCGTGGTTTTGGTTTGAGGGGTTATTTGGTTTTGTGGCCTCCGCTCTGTTCTCTATACCCTGGGCTCATAGTCGAGATTAGAACCCCACACTCCTGGACGGGAACAAACTGTTGTCCCTATCAGGATTGTGGTGGCTCGGTTCCGGACTCTCCCTTCATCGTGCCGATACGTGGATAAGCCTGTAAGGAGTGGTAATGTTCGGGTTCTTGACTGCTGACGAGTCCCCTCTTCTACCTGATGGCTGATGTATACCACCAGGGTGTGGCTATTAGTTTCTCGCGCATGGCGCTGTTCCTTTTGGCGACTGCTGCAATCTCTTTCTATTCATGGTTTGATTTCTAACACGGTAGGATTCTTTATCTGTTTTGCCAGCAACTGCAAATGAACGCACCATATATACATCTCAGCACATGTACTTTTTGTGCTTAATATTATTTTTCCCAAAGATACGTTTCATCCTCTCTTAGTTAATACCGATGTCTTGCCCAATTGTTCTCTCAATTAATATATATATGTGTAATATTAGAGATATATTACAAGGTATCTAACGCTAATTAGTTAGTCCCCCCTTCTTATCACACCTAAATAATTACTATTAGTTTTGTGAAACCTCCTTATTGACTTATTTTTTTCCTCCATCATTTAAATCTTCATCCTTTAACGCTCTCATATATATAGGTTTTATGCCCCTATACTGGGCCTTGCGTTTCTGGAGCCACGGCTCATGTGGTTCTGAAAAGCTCTTGAGTTCTTTTTCTTTTCTTATTACGCATTGGTAGTATGAATTCAGTAATGAACATACAACTGGTTATTATTTTACATCCTATATTTGATCAACTAGGTCACATATTGGTACGTGAGTTGGTAGGAACTCATTAGTCTATATATACATTCGTATTACAACAGTCAACGGTGCACGAGGTATAAAAAACTAAAACTTCGTGAACTAACCTATGATATGGACCACAAAATTGAGAATTTACTATCAGTTTAAGTGAAGACAAACATATATTAATTGTTCTAATAATTACTAATCACCGATTACTCTGCCACATTTTACTTGAGCCCTAGAAATTCTTAATCAACTGAATACGTTCCATTTTCAATATTAACGAGAGGCCTAATTTACATCTTAGATTTTTTTAATACTCCTGCCTATCACCATTGGGATCGACGTCCAAAGCGTATTATTGAGTTGTACCAAGAATTGATCGCTATTTTTTTCATTAATCACTCCTCATTTTTAATTTTACTCCTATTAATTCAATTTTACTACGTCAGACAAAAAGCATAATATAACTTAATATTTTCTCCCTCGACTTACTGATGTAGGTAAAACAAAATAATTTCTTTTTCTGCATATAATTATTTTCACCATTATTTTCACTCTTCATCCCTCTTATATTTAAAATAAATGTTTATATTTCGTGGGCAGGAAAATGATAAATTGTCTAGATCCTTTCTTTATGCACTTCATTCCAAAAGAGAATATTCATATATGTGATAACTTTAGGTTAAATGCCATAATTCAATACCCTGGAAAACCTTAGTATTTGAATTCTTATCTCTTAGGTGGATGATATGCCCAATACTTAGTCGTCAATATTTTCCAAATTTCGGAAAATTATCAAAATTCTGTTTCGTATTCATGTCTTGAGTATGTTTTATTTTATTAACCTTGTTCATTCATTGTACTTATATTTTTTGTCTTTATAGAATTGAGACATGAATATAATTGTTTGATAATCACTGTATCAATAATCCTTGATGGTTTAAGAATTATAAATTATAATGAATGGTCTATATATACTTCTTTTATAAGAATACTTATAGATTACCAAAAATAACATTTAATTTTCTGATTTAATAATTCTCAACGGCTATGGAAATTCTTGGTTTTTTTAGTTTTTTATTCTTTATTACAAATAAAAAACAAAAATGATCAGAAATGCTAAAATAAGGATATAATTTAAAACTATTTTGATTTCTTAAATTACTTTATTATTCAATATTCATATAATGTATTGAACATCCATATATGCTCATTATTTCTCTATAAACTGAAACATCTATTTTTTGTTGAAAAAAAATTCTCCAGATCTTTTCATTTTTATTCTTCATTATCCCAAATTCTACGTGGCGTTAATAACATAAAATTTTCTAAGTAATATAATGTAAAGTCCTAAAGATTGCAGGAAACATTCCTATATTGGACAAACTAGCTTCTATCATACCCTCTTTAATTTTATATATCTATTTCTATATTATATTACAATATATATATATTATCATATATATTATTTATTATATATATTATATTATATCCTAATCATATTATAATATATATATAATTATATATATCATTTATATATATCTATAAATATAACTATATTTAATATATACTATTACTATATATATTAAATGGTAGTAGATTGAGTTTTGATCAAGACTTCTCAGAGCAGATTTTAGCGAGTTAGGAGCTTCGTAACCAATAATAAACAAGTACCACAATAAGCATAGGAGCAATAAGATTATTACATTCTTCTTGAATGATAACATTGAAAGATTAAATATCACAGATTAGTATTTAGTACCATTTATTTTACTTCATCTTCTAACATCTCAGTCTATCTATCCTTCTTTATTATCACTTTTTGTATTTAATATTTATATATATATATATATCTCTATTATTTATATAAAATAGTATCTTTAGTATATTTATTTTATCACATTTATATATATATTATTATATATATTATATTATATTATATTTATATTTCTAATTATTTTATATTTATATATATATAATATATATTATATTATATATTTATTTTTATTTTTTATTCTTATTATATATATACTATTCTTTTATCTTCTTTTTTATTATTATTTATTATTATTATATATATTATTTTTTTTATATATATTATATTATTATTTCTTTCACATACGATATTTTATTATTATTATTCTTTATATTTTATTCAATGCCTTGAAAGGCGTTGCAAATCTATTAACTACACACTTTATTCTTCATCTCCTTCATTTTCTCATATTTTTTCTCAATGTTAATTGTAATTTGACCCAACATCTTTTCCTTTATACTATTCTAAACGTCACCTTTGTCATTTTCTTCCCAATTCAAGTCTTACAATTACTATCGTATTTGCATCTCTTCGTAATCTCTAAAACACTCTTGTGTGGTTTCTAACAGTATTATTTTATTTTTCATATATTACAAAATATCGGTTTATTATATCGTTCTATATATTATTTATTATTTATATTCTTATAATTTATTTTTAGTATATATTTTATATATTATATATATATATATTATATATATTATTTTATAATCAATATATATATATTAATATAATATAATATTATATATTAATAATATTATATTAATAATATATAGGGGTTTTAACTTCTCTAAGGACCACTTACCAAGTTAATATAACTGAGTTTAAGCTTGTTTGAATCTTCATTTTAGGAAAATCAATAAAATTTAAAGAAAAGAAAACCCTTTTTAAATTATGCCAAAGAGACAAACGATTCAGCGGTAAAAAATGTACATTAGTGTCTTCCTCGAAGTTTATTTTTTTTTTAATGACCCTTTGCTGAGAAATTCGCTATCTTGCTTTCAAAAGAAAGAGATCCTTGCCAAACCATAATTTTCTTTTACTTTATTCAAATATGTGTTATTTAAGCTGATAACTAAATAATATTTTGAAACATATCAGCCTTAGAACATGGTTCATGACATCTCTGATATGTTACAATGAATCCATTTTATTACATGCAATATTATTCGTGATCTAGTAGTGGTTTAAAATGATTATTAGGAGTGATTATAAACTTAAATTATATTTATTTAATATAATTTATAGATATATCGTATAAATATCTATAAATATACACAAATATCTTATATATTTAAATATATATGATAGTTTATTTTATGGTAAATCTTTTTTATTTTCCATTAAAAGAGATGTATTATATGGGTTTGCAACTATTATTTTTAAGGCTATCACCAATCAATATTTTTAAATGAAACTTTCAAAGTACATTTTTGTTCAGTTGGAATGATGTTTATGCTTTTCAGAGTAGTTTTTATTATCATTGAGATATGTGTCGTTTCTTGGCAGGATAATCAAATAAGTACAAGAGGCGAGTTTATTGAATAATTTACAGTCAAAGTTTCTTTTATGAAAGTTCTGCATACCTATATTTATATGCTTTATAATTATATATATATATATATATTAATATTATTATATATATATATTATATATATATATAATATTTAATATATAAAACAATATATATTTATATATATCATGTTTAATATAATGGAAAAAGTTTCAAATGAATATAGCACAATTTAATTATTCACAATAAAACCATTCAGTAATTGTCTACATAAAATATAAAAAATAATTTTATTTATACGGTAACAGAACGGTCACCCACTTCCCTCTTTCCAAACTGGGGGTAGGTGCGAAACCTCACCGAAACGAAAAGTAGTAGAAGAAATATGAAAGCAAGTGACAAGAGTGGCCAAGCCCTTTTTACCGGCCCTCAATAAATCTTTTATAGTAGAATCGTTGCAAGTCAAAAACAATCACCCTTGAGCTTCACGGAACCGGCCGACGGACCCTCCTCACTATGGTATCTGTCAATGGTGGGTGCATAATTGGCTGATTGGACTACAACCGATACTTCCGCTCACAAAACCCAGCCCAATCACTCCTGTTATTGCTTTTCTTTCTCTCATCTGAACCTCCACTTTTTTCTTCTACCAGGCATTCCCTTTTACTGAACTCAAAACTCACTTTTTCTTCCCTGTCTCCCCTTGGTCGCAATTCCCAGCACACATCACACTATACAACGTTAACCAGCCCGGACTATCATCCCAACTTTCCACATGACCCAAATCATCCTCAACGATCTTTTTATATTTGATTCCTCCATTTACTCCTTTCTTCCACCAACACAACTCTCTAATACGTTCATTCCTACCATTTTGATCAATTCCTCAACACCTTTTATCACACATCAAAAGATTGTCCCATACTGAACACAATCGTACTTTAGACTCTATATACTTATTCAGACGCATAGTTTCAACTACCTATAACCATTAACCACAGGCTACATAGCATACCCCTCATGTAAGATCCAAGCGCACTCAAGACTAAGTGGTGGATGTATTATATGTATACTATTGTAACATAACTAACACAGCAGACCACACATCACACTCCATAAACGCCCCACTATAAACACACCTCCACCACCCACACACTCAAACCACCTATTCCAAAACGCCGCCCCCCACCACCTCCCACAGATATACACCAAAACACAACCCAGCCACACCCGTCGACCAACCTCAACGGTCTCCACACTCCGGTCTTAAATTCACACCCCAGATCCCCCAGCCGACTCACAGCTGACTGTCACCGCGAACACCCCACACTATCAACCAACAAACCACCGACTACAACATCAACCCCCTCGGCGACCACCTTGCACAACAAGACCAGTCACATACAAACCTTAAAGCCCCACATACCCCCGCCTAATCCGGCCGACCCCGACCTACAACCACTCCACATCC
>JABUQX010112776.1:0-23221 GCA_015478945.1 Trachelipus rathkii | reverse complement strand
GGTCCCATTTGCACCCATCGCACTTCTTACAGTCTGAACTTTAAAGTATCAGAGATACACAAATCGGAGATCCAATGGAATGTGTGTAGTTTATATCGTTTTGGTTATTTTTTTTTTAATTAAGTGTGTTTTGTATATTAAGTGATGCCCGTTTTAAGTGGTTTACTATTTGGTATTAATATTGAAGAATCTGATGTAACCTTATAAAGATAAGTTATTCGTTTTCAATTTTTGAATTATGTTAGATACTTATAGTTAGTTTTTAGGATTGGGCAGCTGAAAGCAATACGTAGTTTTAGCTATAAGGTTATGTTTTTTTTTATTTTTATTTTTCTCCTCGACTTCTTTTTAACTTAGTTTTTTGGCCTTTACGTATTTGAATATCCGTTATTATAATTTATACAGTTTTTAGCTTCCACTTTTTTAGTTGATCAATGGTATTTTTTTTTTTGTATGCCAGATTTTTTAGAGTGTAGTTGAGTGTGCAGCTGTTTTTGAACTCTGGATTATCATATTTTAGATATTTACTATAAATATAGGTTTTAGCGCTATTTTGTAAAATTCCAGGTTAAATTCTAGGTGTTTAGCTTACGAATAACTTTATCCTCGTTTCTCTTTTGGTGGTTTTGTCTGTTTGTTTCTGTCTGTTGCTCTTTTTTGTTGTTGTGACTGCGTGTGGTGTGCATGTATGATGGCGGATTTGCCGAGGCGCCGGGCTTTCCATTTGACCTTTACCAACATCCGCTTGCTTTTCGCCTACTGATGACTCAGCAGGAGATTCTCCCATTCCCCTCTACTAACTCTAACCCTAATCTTTTTGCTCTTGTCTGAGACCCCAGATGGCTAAGAATTCATCGTCTAACTCGTTTAATATATCCAACTATAAACTTATTTTATATTTTTCGTCTGAAGGGTGGAGTTATGTGCCTAGTAAACATAAAACACTCCGCTAACAGCGCTCTCGAGAATCTTGAATCGCCTAACTTCGATGTTCTGTGCGTCTTAAAATCTTTCTTCCTCCTACTACAATAATCTTGTGCTTCTGCGACTGTTCTCCTAACAGAACAGACTTTCACGCCCTTTTTTGATTACCTTACTACTTTTCTCACGAGACTGTTATACTTCTCATCCAAATACTGAGGTCCTCTATTTAGAGATTCTCAATGTACAATAACACTGAATGTTGGGTTCCCTCTCATACCGATTTAAGGTGGGGAGGAGCCGAATCGCTTCAGCATTCTCAACGATCTGGAGCATACTTAATTAAAGAACCCACACACATCCGGAATCGTCCTAACCAATTCTGAAACACTTGACCTATGTTTCACCCACTAGTCCTTCTCTTCAACACACTTTCGCTCCTATCGGGTAAATCTACCACAACCTATATCTCTTAAATTTTAATACGTTCTCTCCAACAGCTCCATCCTTGCCCTACTCTTTATTTCTGGCACTTTGTGATCGCCGATTGGGGGGCATTGCCGTTGCTTCACGCCTAACTGATAATTGGAGTGACTGCTTTGTCTCTGGTGACCCTTCGACTTCCCCGATAAGGTGGGAGCTGTAGGCGTTGATGGATGACAGCTCATTCCTTCTTCAACTAAATCTTCTCTCCTCATAAATCCAGGTTTTCGATCGTGCTTTGTTCTCTGGCCATTCAGGCTTAGAGACATGTCTGTTATCGCGGAAATGGAAAAATTCTCGCTTCTCCTATCACTCTTTGCTTAATTTGCCATTTCTGCTAGAAATCGTTGCAAGGATACTCTTCGACGAGCAAAGCGCTTTCATTAAACGAAAGTGCGCTAACCTCCTTGCGTTTCTCCTACTGACAAATCTTTCTGCCTCTTGCCAAAAACGATCTCTAACAACTTCATGTAAATCTGCCTTTCTCCTTCTTATTCGCTCTGATGGTGTAGGTTGTGCCTAATTCTCCAACTGAAAAGGCCAATCTCTTCGGCCTCCTATTTTCCTCTAACTCAACCCTGGACGATTCTGCGGTATTCCTCATCCACTTCCTTCTCCTCTCAGGTGTCCTATGCCTTTTGCCTGTGATTACATTCCGATCGGGTGCATGGCCTCCTGAAATCTACGAACGTTAGCGAAGGCGGTGGACCGGGATGGCATTTCCCTCCTCGAGTTTTTGGAGGGAGTGCTGCCTTCCGTGCTATCCACGCCCCTCGGTTCAACTATATGTCTCATTCTTCAATACTAAACACTTTCGCCTTCAGTGTTGGAAGCCACGCACATGTCCAACCTTTCCGAAAAAAGGAAGCCGCCTCTGATCCTTCTAACTATCGCCCTTATAGCTCTTACTTGTATTCTATCTAAGATCTTTTGAAACTCTTCTCAACTCTCATTTCTTAGATCAATCTGGAATCTCATTTCACTTCTTTCGGATAGCCAGTACGGCTTTCCGCGCCGAGGCTACTGCGACTATACTTTCCTATCGTACTGATTTATGAGTTTTCCGCCCCTAGAATGAACTTACGGAGGGACTTGGTACGGTGGCGCTTGACAATCAAAGCATTTGACCGGTATGGCACGTACGTCACTGCTCTCCCAAGCTCCCCTCCTTTGGTGTTTCCTCTTCTCTTTGCTTACTTATGTCTAGTTTTCTGTTCAAATCGCTCAATATCGGCTGTTGTTGATGGGCCGACTTCTGTTTCTGTTTCTGTTAATAGGGTGTTCCTCAGGGTTCTGTCCTTATCTCCTATGCTTTATTCCTACTTTCATTAAATTGATCTTATCACCTGCACATCTAACTCTATTCACTCACTATGCCGATTGACTCGCACCCTTCATTCTTCAATCTCATATTCAATGCTTTGCTCCTTTCTTTGCTTACTTCTAGAATTGCCTCTCGTCTTTAATCTTTCCGATTCTATTCTCGCCTATCTGGATAGAATTTCCGGGTGGGTCGCTCTGAACCTTGTGAAATTCAATCTTTAAAAACTCAACTTCTACGAAATCTCCCTCTCTAAGACACTTCCAACTTTCCTATCTCTTTAGACGGTTCTCTCGTCTCTCGTGTTGACAATATAAACATCCTGCGCCTTAACATAAACAAAAGAAATGTCTTGGAACCCATAAAAACATCACAACGGTTGCTAGGGCGCGCCTCACAAGAAACTGGATTCGGTTTAGATTGCAACTTTTTTTTCTCTGCAGTTGCTCCAGCTATACAAGGCCTTCATCCGCCCCTTCTATGGAGTACTGCTCTCATATCTGGGGCGGGCTCTGGTTTCACCGTCTAACCAGTTATAGGGTCGAGTCAAAGGCTCAAAAGTTATAAAATTGTCCCCATACTTTCCAATTCACTGCACCCTCTGATTCTTTCGGCGCCGATGTTGGTAGCTTTATCTCTTTTCTATAGGTACCGTAGTGGCAGGTGACTCGAGGGAACTTATCACCCGCTCGTACCACCACCTTTTACGTCGCCCTCGCTAGCACAAGAGGCTGCTGTAATCGGCACATGAGTTTATGTTGTTGATATTGGTTAAACTCCAGCACTAGTTCGCTGAGCGCTTGCATTCCTTTCTTTCCTGCCACCTCTGTTCTGTGGAAGATTCTCTTCCATCTTCTGTGTTTCCTGCTGAATTTAATCTCCCCCACTTCAAGCCTGCGTCTGCGCTCATCTGCGTAATTTGCGTTAGTAGTTGACTTCTGAGGCGTGTAACACCCCTCCTTGAATAGGGCTCTGCCCGTGAGTGGTGTGACAACTGTAAAAAAAAAAAAAAAAAAAAAAAAAAAAGCAATAACTTAAGTGAGTCTACATTGCTTGTGGAAAGGATTTCTTTAAAATAGCTTGAACACCCTTGAAATCACTTCTCATGGACAAGGCTCCAAAATGCTTGTTTTTTTTTAATATATCTAAGACACAATGAAACCTGTTGCACTTGGGATATATACCGTGGTTTCAGCAACTAAAAATGTGTTGAAAGAACTCTGACGTACATGTTCTATGATTTTTTTTTATACAAAATGGTGTTCACTTAACGAATAAGAACTTTTTTTTTATTTTTTTTATTTTTTATTTTTTATTTTTTTTACTTGATAACTTATTCTTCACTATTTTAATAATGCTCTTAAGTTCCGCATGAATCACGAAGGCTGTTTGCTGTTCGCTGTTCGCGCCCTTCCCAAATTCGAAATGAAGAAAATTTTTGAAATATTTAAGCAATTCTTTCTATATACGATGCACAATTATGTAATTATATTGCATTGTACACTTTATTTAATGCTATTAAGAATAAATGATTACATACATCTACTGCATACTTACTATGTATATAGAATTTTAATTAGAAAAGCGAAGTAGAGTAATAATCTTTGGAAAAAAAACTAATTTACCTTTATATACATAGAAATTTATATATATAAATTATTATAAATTATTATTATATATATAAATAATATATAAATATAAATTTATATGTAATAATCATTAATTTTGAATGATCATTATCCTCTAACCCACACAAATAAACACTCCCTCTGTACCCTTCGTATGGATGTGGTATTTACCCTAGATTTAATTTTAACTTTATTATTAATTTCATAGCCATTCACCGCATCCAATACAAGCCAAATAGAACTTGAGGGAAGATTTTAAGTTTTAATTTATGAAAAAAGTTTTGACTAATAAATAAGAATAAATGAATAAGGAATTATAAATAGAAACTGAAATAAAGGATACAAAGGAATAATATAAATTGGAATAAAACTTCAAAAAAATATAAGAAATTAATTATAAAGAACAAAATAAATGAAACGAATTTAAATAAAACAATTATATAAAAAAAATTAAAATCTTATAAATAACAAAAAATAAGAATTAGAAGAATATTTAAATAAGATAAAAATAAGATTTAGTAATAAGAACTAAAAAAAAAATAAATATAAAATTAAGATTCCAAAAAGAAATAAAAAAGTATTTTAGATATTTGAATTCTATAAATTTAAGAATATTATATTCCGTTAATTAAATAAATATTAGTTAGATAAAAAGTCTTTAAGATTAGGAAATTTTTTTTAATCAAAATAAGGCAAATTAAATTGAAAATCTATAAAAATTAAATTATTATTATTATTATTATTATTATTATTATTATTATTATTATTATTATTATTATTATTATTATTATTATTATTATTATTAGATCATTTGTAGTCCTTAATATTTACAATTAGAGAAAGAGAGGAAGGCATTGGGTTTATCATTAATAAACTATGAGAGGTTTTTTTTCATACTATACCGGCTATTCAATGAGTGAAGGATGCACCAGCCCAATTAAATAGTTGAAAACCTTTGCCAACCACAACTACCCCTAACGCGTACACGACCGGGTACTTGGTAGTAGCTGTGGTTAGCTCTCTGACTAGTCATACTGTAGAAAAGGATTCCAAACGCCAAAATTTAGTGTTCTGCGCTGAACCACTCACAGACGGGTGAATTATCAAAGCCGTATTTAGTAGAATGTTGACGAAACGGAACGTATCTGCATCATAATGTTTACTGTGTCATGAAACATTCTGACGCCATTAGAAAAAGAAATCCCTGTTTCTTTCTTGAGTGAATAGCACAAACTCCGTCAGTCATCAATACATTAAGAAATGGTGCGACATCTCAAACAACATCCAGCGAAGTTCTCCGAAAATGTTGGTCAAATGCGGCACATTTTAATCATTCGACCATGACTCAAGAAGATCTGAAGAAAGTAGCCAGAATTAATGTTCCACAACTTTCAATAATACAAGACGTTATCACACGCTGGAACAAAACCCTGCGAATGATGATAAGAATGCAAGAACTTAATGACTCTCTCTCTGCCTGTACGACCGTTCGAATGGTAAAATAAATGTTTGAACATCCCATGACAATTCTATTCTAGCCAATTGTATCACTGTACTCCAATCATTTTGAAATATCACTTTGATAAACAGTTAAAACTCGTCAATAGCGGGCGTCATGTCTCTCGTAACCACTGTGAGGAGAGTATTAGTATCCTCAGGCAATGACAGTCGAGCAATAAATATGATAAGAGTGACGATATTCAGAGAAATTAACAATGGTTCGCTTTAAGAGATAGCATAGGCATGCATTCCATAGCTACGTATTTGGATCCTAAATAAAACTAACAAAATTTTTCAATTCTCAGTTTTTTACGGAGAGTTAAAATCAGCTCTGCCGAAAATGGTAAGAAATTAATAAATGCATATCTAAAATAATTTTAAAAAATGCAAAGAACAGCAAACGTTGTTTAAAAACCATCCACAAGCACCATTGTCACCGACGTCACGAATGCAATTCTATATTCATGTGGCAATAATGGTAATGTGTGGATAATGATCAGCTGTCTGAGATGGAATCAAAGCTCGTCAACCAGTAAATCAAAGAGAAACGAATTTTCCTTTATGAAGACCCTTTTGCATGATGGAGAAAGCCTGAAGAGACGTATCCCAGCTCTTTTAATGTTAACCACAAAGTGTTTCCAGTGAACATCTCTTTAGTATAATATGGTGTAAAACGTAATAATTAAATGCTCAAAGAGCTGAAAAATTATTCAGTCTGAAGTATAACCTTTCAATAGTTTATTTCAACTGTTAATTATGCTATCAACTGTACAGTAGCTCTAGAAATTAATAAGGTAATAAGGTGGTTTTCCTCTCTCAAAGTGCGAAGGTTGGTGGGACGAATATAAAATGGTTCTTCGTTCTGCATCCTTGAAACACAGGAAATTGAATGTATTTTTTTTATTCAATCAAATTTTTAATGGTTGAACTCTTACAACAGAAGGAAATATTCCCCTTATACCCTTATACCCTTATTCCTAGTATAAAAAGTGGGTCATTATTCACTAAATTAATATTCGCATTCGGAAATATTAAAAAAATTATTCACATTCATAGTCGCATTCGTGAATATTAAAAAAAATATATTCTCACTTGGGAATATTGAAAAATAGTCATTCAATCAATCTTTTGTATATATATATATATATACTATACTATATTATATAATATATATATATATAACTTATATATGTATATATATATATATATATATATATATTATATATATATTATATATATATAGTTACAATAGATTTGTTCCTAGGGAACCGCATTTATAGAATGAATAGCAGATGAAGAATAATTTTGGAACATTTATGATATAATGGCATGTTTCAGGTACTATAAACGTTACCCATCATAGCACTGCAATTGAAATAAAATAATATAATTTTATAACTACAAAAAATCATAAATAAATGAACTATGTAAAGCTATGAATAATGAATGAACACCTATGTAAATTTAAAATAAATAAAATCACATGAAAAAAGTACCTAAGATTGTTAGGTTTCATTTACAGAGAAGGCGAAATGCAACCTGAAAGTTAAGAAATTTGTTTACAGTGAGAAAACAAAAAAAAAATAAGTTATTGGTTGATTATATATATATATATACTAACTATATATCATTTATATAATACTAGATACTAGTACGGTTAACCTAACGTCTAATATATATTATTAACTATACTACATACTATATATATCAGATATACATATAAATCCATATATCATTACTATAATATATATATATATATATATGGTATACTACATAAATACAGATAATATAATATAATATAACTATATATATATGTCATGTGGGCGTACTGCCTCAGCAAAGCTCAAGTCAAATTTTTTTTTGATCTTCGATTCCAGTAAGATGGCAGTATGTATGTCTTTATAATGCTTTTTATATTTTTTTTTTTTTTTAGCAATGCATAGTGAAATAAATTATAAATATAAAGATCAAATTACATTATATATACGTTAAGTAAAGGGACCTTTAGTTAGTTTACATAGATTTAACTTTTTTTATAAATATTTTTAATGAGTTACATTTAGTGAAACTTATATAATATCATGTTACGAATTTCTTACTTTCAATTTTATCGTTTAATCGTGTTCGAATTCATGCAATCGATATGTATATGAAAGTGGAAGAGGGGGCCAAAAGGGAAATAAAAAAAAACCCCCACCATTAATTTTTTGGGAAATTATATTCTTGGTATATATATATATACTAATATATCATATATATATACTCATATATGTCACTATATTATATTATATATATATATATAGAATATTATATATATTTATATATATATATATAATATATATATATATATGAATTATTGTTAGATTTGCAATCGGGTGTTCGTATATGTGTTTACGGGAACATAGTCCGAATTGCTTTTACATAAGCCGACTGGCTTTTTCACTTCATGCTGCCTGAGGAGCAATGATTTTGTATTTGTCATATTTTATTTTAAAAGATCATGTTGGAGTGTGAAAAGTTGTGTTTAGGCTTTTCCAATGAGCCTTTAGTAATAATGCTCTTTGTAGGCTTTTCCAAATACATTGGTGACGAAAATAATTTATTAGCGACTTATGCCAATATCACAGTTTTAGTATTAGAAGAAAAAAATTGTATTCGCTATACAATATTGCGTTAAGATAAAAATTTAACTTTAAATGTAAATCTTCTTATATTTATCTTTGAAGGACTGCAAAGATTTCAAAGTACGAACATATCTATACTAATATAAATATTAGTATATATATCCATATATTATATATATATATTATTATATATTTATATATATATTAATATATATATTATATATATATATATATATATATATTATAAGATAATATATTGATATCTATATATTATATTTTTTTATATATACAAATTTAAATTTTTACTTTTTTTCTGTTATTATTTATTTCATTATTTATTAAATTTAAATATTTTAGTAATTTTTACTTATAAACAAATTATTCTAGGTTAGATCTTACGTGGTCGCATCCACAATAAATCTAGCGTTAGGTTTCCGTTTTGGGAAAACGACGATAAATCTAGGGTTAGGTCTCGATTTTGGGCAACGACGATAAATCTAGGTTTAGGTCCTACTGTACGGGCTTTTGAGATGAATTAGGCATAAAGTGTGGTTCAGGTTAGACAGATTTAATAATATATATTATATATATATATAGTTTTATATATATATATAATATATATATATATTGTATAATATATATACTATATATATATATATATTATTATATATATTATCATATAGTATACTATATATATATATATATTAGATATATATATATAAGTCGCGCACTTCGTTCGTACATTTGTCTAACCAAGCTGACAGGCTTGAGTAGCATCGCTAACCACAGCCATGTTACTCAACAAAGCCAGTCGGCTTGGGTAGACACATGTACGAACGAACACTGATTCAAATCCAAATTCTTTACCATATATTATATATATATATATATATCTACTTAGTTATATATTATATATATATAATTATATATATATATATGATTATATATATATATATATGGATAACTTAATTTTATATACCTCAAATCGATATTTAACTTGGAAATATCGAGGAAAACCCATTTGGGAATAAACGAGATTGTTAACATGAGTTATCTATTGATTATTAACGATCTTTGGAACGCTCTAAAGATAATATATTTATATATATATTATATATATATTAGTATTATATATATATATTATATTATTATATATATATTATATATCATATATTATATATATATAATATATATATATATATATTATATATATATATATATCTATATATATAAATTACGTCTACTAGATAATTGGCAATAAATTTTTAGAAGATGAAAAGAGTCGACATAATTTGTGTTCCTATTTTTGTGAACAAAATGAATTAAAGATTTATTCGAACTTTGTTAAAATGATTTTTACAGTTTTATCATTGTTGCAACATTTTCGTTTGATAGTAGATAAAAAAGGTTTGTGAAAGTGTAAGAAAGAATTGTGAAATTACGAAATTGGAGGAAAGTTTTATTTTTGTTGTAACTACTCAGCTATTGGCGTTATTTATGCTGGGCAAAAGGCATGCCTAGAAGATTGAAGAGATTTGAACATTCCTGGAACGCTATAGAAAGTCGATGAGTTGCCATATTTATTAAACTTAAATATTATAAATTTTTTACTGAAACAAACTATCTAGGTTAGCGTCTTAAGTTTACAGGCAACGACAATCCTCTAGTTTAGGGTCTAATGTTTACGGCAACTACAATTCCATCTACGGTTAGGGTCAGGTCTACGGCAATGATGATCGTCCTAGATAGTTCGTACTGTACAGCGTTAAGTCTAGGTTTGAAAAAGTTGGTTATGGTACACAAAGATTATTTATATTACTATAATTCCTTCATATATATTATACGAAATCGAAAGTCAGAATAGAAAACTTAAGTTTTACTCATATATATATAAGTATTATAGAATTATATACTATATATATATATATATATATATATATATTACTATATATATATTATATACTATTATATATATGGTATTATTATATTATTTTTTTAATAATAAAATTTTTTAAATTTTAAAAATATATTTATATATATATTAATATATATAGATGTTAGTATATATATTATATATATATATATATATCGTCAGCTCTTATTGGAAGAGGCCAAAGACGTACAAATTAAGTACCAGAGTTTGACAACTCGAAAATCGGGTACAATTAGAGTCGACATCTGCCGACACACTGCGCCTGAAGTGTATAAAGTCAAAAGAAGCAGGGAAGTAAGTCCTAAAGTTACTAAAATGTGCTCCAGGCTTTACCCTGCAGATACATGAAAGAATGGGATAAGCATAGCTGTCAATGGTAGGATCTGACATGTGGACAGAGAGGGTGAGGAATTTGCGGTTAGAGAGTTCAGAAGAGCAGTGTCTGTGCAATAGCTATACTTAAAGTAGCAGCACAGCCTAAAAAGAGATTAGAAAATTAAACAAGTTCGAAAGCAGATATCATATCTAAGTCCCCTAAATTGCGGGGAAAATAAATCCTGATCCATGATTGAACGATCTGTGACGAACATCATCCTCTCTACCTTTTTTTTTTTTTTTTTTTTTTTTTTTTTTGTTTATTTTTTTTTTTTTTTTTTTTACAGGAATGAACACGCCGCTACTCCACGGGCAGAGCCCTAATCAAGAAGGGGTGTACTCCATTAACGTCCGAACAGAACGAAGCCAAGCCAAAGGAGGAGAACAGCTCACATTCTCCCACCCGACCAGTTGTGAACCTGGGACTCTTGCTTTGTTTCGCGAGTCCTCTACCGCTTAGCTACCGGTCGTTTTTTAAAAGTTAAATATAAAATACAAAAAATAAAAAATACATATACATGCATACATACATACATACATACATACATAAACATATACATAAATATATTACACATACACACATCATGTATATACAATACATATATATATATATAGTATAATAATATATATACTAATATACTATTATTATTAAACTATACTATATATATACTATATAATATATATATATATATATAATATATATTACTATACTATATATCATATATAGGAAGAACTTGCTAGATTGCATGGCTTCTTTTGTGAGCAAGCACGCTATATATGATGATGGTGATTTAAAGATTCATTTTTAAAACAATGAATTTATTTAAAGGATGTTAAAGATATTCAATGAATGTAAAGAAGTAACAAATGTCCCTTCTGTTGAGGTTACTCTTCTTAATAGCGAATTGTAGTCACGACTTTCCAGCGCGCGTTACCACCACTATGGTCTGACTTCTTTTACCGAAAAAATTTGTATATCGAAATTAGCAAGTCGCAGCCCTTCTTTGAAATTTACCTCTCTTGCCGAAAGCTGCGTTTTTAAGTTTGGAGGAGCTCTAGAAAGAGTATGTTGAGGGAGATTTATTTCTTTCTGATTCTTTCTTATTGTTATTTTAAGCTTTCTGACTATGAGTATCTCAATAGGACGCGGTTTTATAATAATTATTTTCATTTCGACTTATGCTAAAATTTTGCTGCGCAAATCTTAGCATAAGTACGAACATAAAATTAAAATTTACAAAGTTATAATGGAGTGCTACATTATTTCCCGCGCTAAACACGGAGCGAGAAACATTAGTGAGAAAAGTATTTATAAATAACAATACAAAAAAATAATAACTAAAAATACATAAAGTTAAAGTACTTTCAAGCAAGCATATCTAGAAAGTTCAAATACATAAGTAGATATACAACAAAACATTTGAAGGCAAAAAATATGTATTACATTGATATGTAAAGAATATTAAATACGAGCCACTAACTGGTTACATGCCGAAGATCTAAACATATATACAAATATTTGAATACATAAAATACAATATATATATATATAACAGAAAATAAAAGGTTGCATTTAAACACAAGCATATTTGGTTATATCCGTTACATATAAACAAACATACCATAACCTAACTAACATATTAAAGTACAAATAAATGCTCTCACTCTCTTGATTATACCACATTTAATTTCCACAAAGTTAAATCAGGCCACATGATCGAACGTTGAATCCAAGAAAGGCCAGGTATAGGCGTTTTCTTAATGTATTTCATGATATTGTTACCCAATGCGGCACGTAAATAGTTTTCAACGCTGTTAGTTACGAGAGAAACATTGCTTGACTTATGTTAGAGAGAAAGTTGCTTGAAATTTAGGTCCTTTATTTGAAAAATTCTTCATACACATTAAAGGGAGCGGTCACAGAACCATTAGAATTCGAAAAGGATAGAGTTTCGTAGTGGTATCCAATACATGAGTTTACTGCGCCATAATCCAAACTTGAATGATGAAAGAAATTCATACTGTAAAGGAAGTTTGCTATGTCTGACGATGAATCCTCGAACTGTGATAGTTGTGAAAAGCTGAATACCAAAATCCAAAATTAATTAAAAGTGAAAATTGAAGTCCGTATCGATAATGTTCGTTTGCTTTGAATCATTTTGCTCCGAGTGTCTGGATTGGGATGTTTGTACCTAATATTGAGTTTCTTCTATCATTTTGTTCTTTTTCCCTTGGTTATCAGAAAGGCTTCTAATTGAGTTCATGGGCTTCTTCATTATTCGGGTTCACCAATTATATAGGAACGACTTCGCCTAGGATTGGTCTGGCTTCTTTTGTGATCAAGCACCCTATATAAGATGATGGTGATTTAAAGATTCATTTTTAAAACGATGAATTTATTTAACAGATAGTAAAGATATTCAATGAATGTAAAGAAGTAACAAATGTCCCTTCTGTTGAGATACTCTTTCTTCATAGGCGAATTGGTAGTCAAGGACTTTCCAGCGCGGTTACCACACTTGCCTGACTTCTTTTTACCGAAAATTTGTTATCGAAATTCAGAGTCGCAGCCCTTTCTTGAAATTTACCTCTCTTGCCGAAAGCTGCGTTTTTTAAGTTTGGAGGAGTTCTAGAAAGAGTATGTTGAGGGAGATTTATTTCTTCTGATTCTTCTTATTGTTAATTTTAATCTGACTAATGAGTATCTCAATAGGACGGGTTTATATATTATTTCATTTCGACTTATGTTAAAATTTTGCTCGCGCAAATCTTAGCATAAGTACGAACATAAATTAAAATTTTTACAAAGTTATAATGGAGTGCTACATATATATCACTACCATCATTAGAATTATCATCATTAACATTAAAATTAACATAGAAATAATTAATATTATTACTAACACTGCCATCGATAACATTACTTTTAACATTAATTATTAACAATATTACGATCACTAACACCATTATCAGTACCGTTAATATTAACACTAATAAAATAACACTATCACTTCCGTATTACTGCTACTACTAATTATTGTTATTATTACCATCATCGTCATCGCTATTATTATTATTATTATGCATAGATAATCTTCTTTCCTTGAATGTGTTGAAAACTTCATCCTTTATCGATCAGATATCACCTAGAAGTAGCTTCTATTATTTGCAATCCAAAATTATAGTTCAGTTATTCATAATAAATTCAAAAGACACTATTCATATCGGTTTCTGCGTCAACATTGAATATTAGTGAAAATATAGTTTCTTTTTTAAATTAATTGAAAAACCACCAGGGATTATAAAAATTTGTTTCTCCCCTCGCTCGCTCTCTCTCAATATTAATTTGACTTCAACTTTATATTTGTTTTTATCTTCAAAATATTTAAAAATTACAGCCGTTTCAATATATATATATGATATTATATATAATAAATATATATATAATATATATATATATACTATATTATATATAATATACATATATATATATATACTATAATATATAATTATAATATATATATACTATAATATACTAGTATATATATATATATAATATAGTATATATATTATATACTATATATAATTTTATATATTATATATATATATATATATTATACTTTATATATCATATAATATATACTATACTATATATATATATATTCATATTATATATTATATATATATATATATTTTATATATATATAAAAAGAATATATATATATATCATATATATATATATATATATATATATATATATATATATATATATATATATATATATATATATATATATATATATATATATATTTTTTCTATTTTATACTACTATAATATATCTATACTATTATATTTATTATATATATCTATATATATATATAGTTATTTATTCTTAATTTATTTAATTTAATTATCACCAAACCATTCGTAAGCAAGTTCTCTTTTAAAGATAAATATGTTTTCAGTTTATCGCCAGTATAGTGGCTAGAACGTTGGCGAGCCGTTCATGATAGCCCGGGTTCAATACCCATATGAAGAGGTTGAAACAACTTTGTATTTTTACAATTGTTTCACAACAAGAGGTCATAGAAAGATTATTTAAAAGTTAATCTGTAGCAAATGACCGTGAGGAATTGAATGGAACCATCAGAAATGATCTCGCGATCACTTGCGGGGATAAGCCTCTGAGCTCAACTTCAAAACCTCAGAAAGAGGTCTTCCAGACCTAGAAAACTCCCAGTCACCCTCGAAGGCGATCTTCCCGGCTTTGAAACGTGTCGTCACCCTCGAAAGCAGTCTTGTCGGCCTCGAAACTGGGTTCCCCGACTTTGGAAACACATTACTTGACTCCTCAAGCATCAAAAACCGAGTGTTGCAAAATGTTGCAACATCCGTTTGCAACATTTCTGCGCTGGTTGTGCGCCTCCTACTATTCCCATTAAAGCAGTGATCATTCCAGTCTAAGAAATATGACCGTAATTTAGATAGTTCGATCAGTTCAAAGCAAAAAATTACCAAGAGCATCAAATCTCCGAAGGCGAGGATGGATGGGGGGAGAGAAATAGAAATTAATAAACTTAAAAAAATATTTGGTGTATTTAGTAAATCTTCTAGACCAGTGGTTCCCAAACTTTTTCAGCTTGTTACCCAGTTTAACTATCCAATTAACCAAATTACCCCTTTCACAATATGCTGTCAACATTAATATATATGGCTAAATTAAAAAACAAGAGATATTTTCTTTTATTTATTTTATTGTAGCAGTGTATTTGGACATTGTGCATCCTAATGACTATTGGCAAAGTCCAAAGAACATCAGTGGGATTGATGGAGCTGCATGCTTGAAGCTAGTTGAGGAATTCTTGGCCTCGTGGTTGAAAGTGCTAGCCTGGCATCGTTTGCAACATTCAAGGGAGCCCTCTTTTTTGTTTTTATCCACAGCACAGCTGAGAACCCCTTCTCGCAGAGATACGTTGTTGAGAATTATTCCACCAACTTCAAGGCTCTCTTGGACAGAGTTACGAGTCAATTAATCGTGAAATCCAAAAGGAATCTGCATTTTGGTTTTGGAATTCAATTTTCAAGGCTTCATTTTCTCACATTGTGATCCACTCCTACTTTGCAGGGAAATCATCATCATGAATGGCATCATCAGGTTCAGAGAAGGGATCCACTGAAGATTAGCTATTTCTTGGTCACTGCCTGGAAAGTAACGATGTGTTTGCATCTCTTTGTTGATGATCTGTAGAAATGATCCAGCATTATTCTCCTCAACAAACTGGTCTAGGGTATGGAACTGGACGATCACTCCATTCTCCAAGAGCCGAATTCAGAGTTCCAGTTTCCCCTGAAATACAGTCAAAGTTTGATGTGCAGCAATGACAGTCGATTTCCTACCCTGGAATTGCAGATTACCACTGTTCAGCTCCGCAAATATGTCAGTCAAGTAACAAAGTCGAAGAATCCACTCCTTATCAGTGAATTTGGCAGCAGCAAAGGAGATCTTTTTTGTTCCAGGAATTCCTGAATAGCCTTTCGGAGCTCGATGACTCGACGTACAACCTTGCCTCCTGACAACCAGCAAACGTGGGTGTGGAAAGCAGAACTTCATACTGCTCTCCTATTTCCTTGCACAGCTCCTTGAATATACGCGGATTCAAATTCCTGGATTTGATGAAGTCGACGATTTTCAACACATCTTCAAACACTAACTTCAGATTACCAGGCAAGCTTTTCGATCCAAGAGAGTACCGATGAATGATGCAATGATCCACAGAAATTTCTGGATTCACAGCTTGTATGAGGATCCGTAATTCACGATGACCACCCATCATTGACATTGCTCCATCGACGGAGACCTGAATTAAAAATAAAATTTATTATAATTGTGTCAGTTGGTCATTCTTACTAATCTTTTGTGCTATAATTAGCTATATGGTTTCAATATAATTAAATTTATAAGATTTAATTTACAAGACATTTAAATAAAATTAAAAACATCTCTCCCTACCTGTTGAACGCTGTTGCAAGTCCATCCATTCTTGCGTAAATAACTGTTGATGATATTAGATATCTTTCTCACTTTGGTTGTCAAGCAGTCCTGACATATAAAAACTCTTCTTTGATCGTGTCCTGGCGGACGTAACGGACGAACCCAAGAAGAGGAGCATAAATTGCAAAGAGAATTTGCTATATGAAATTTCCTTGATCTCTGCTGCAACTTGAGATATCAGATGCCATGTCATCGACTCGGCGGCGGTTGTGGTGTTTGATAGGAGAATATGGCACTCAGTTTCTTTCGCGTCGATCATCCCCACATTACCTTGCACCAATCTGGTATGCACAAAGTATTAATCAGATTCTCCGCCAAATGGTGATGGCATTCTTTGTTCGCGTAACGTTTATATTCAACATAGTAGTGCTTCGATCGCAGCCTGAAGTTTTTGGGTTTGATTTCCAGATGAACCGAACTGGATATTCTTTAGTGCTACAGTCCGGCGATGAAAATAAGCTTGATCCTCAATTTGAAGATTTGGATGCCAATTCTGCAGGTGTGCTGAGAGTTTTGATGGCTTGAGGCTTTCATTTGTCAACACTTTGTGACATACCACAAACTGTGGCCGATCCTCTCCACCAGAAGGTAAATTCACAAACCCACAACGAAAAAAGGCGTCAGAAGGTGCGGTTTCTGAACATTTTATTGTTTAATCTGCTTAATTAAAAGAAGAAAAAATCTGCATAAAAAATAGTGGATAAATGTTAACAATACTGACTGGGCTGATGCTCACAGAGAAAGTAACAGTGTAAAATAGAGGCAGCCTCAAGCAGTGAGTGACGTCGATGAGTCATCAGGATTGCCACATAGTTATCTTCTTTTCTTTTCTTTTTTTTTTTAATTAATTTTTCAAACTTTTTCTCTTGTCCCCTCACACCCCTCCATTACCCCCGAAAAATTAATAAATTACCCCTGGGGGTAATTTACCCCCAGTTTGGGAACCAATATTCTAGACGATCAGAGATACAAATACGTAGTTACACTAACTGGCGAATGTTGTGGGTATGAAAATTCTTCAGCTGGAACTTGGATCCAAGAGGAAAGACATTGACGGTGGTGAAGAAACTCTGAAATCGCACATCATGAGGATTTGTGAAAGATGACAATAATATATTACGTATTCTTATTTGAGGTTTATATAGTTAAAGAATTTAAGATAGTCTGTAGAGTTATGTGACAAATAAACAGAACAGCTGTATTTAGCTATAAATTCGCAAGGGAATCAAAACCATAAATTTATGGGGAATATTCGTGGTCTTCAAATTATTAACGCGGAAGATTACAACGTTACACTAGGAGCATAACACTGCTATTGGAAGAAACCTGAGGATATATATATATAAATATATATTAGTATATAATATAATATAATATATCAATATAATATAATACTATACTATATAGGTAGTTACTACCGCACACCTCAGTTCAATCTCAACTTAATACATCCTGCACCAGACTACGCTATAATAATCCCTCTAAGTCACTGCAGGTTTAATACATACTTATATATATATATATATATATATATATATATATATTAGATACGTTATTATAATATTTACTTGATATATATATATATATATTGCTATTTTCTAGGGAAATTTCAGTTTTCATAGTATGAATGATAAAACCGAGTGCACATGCTCTAAACCATGCAGAATTAATTACATTGCTAGTGTTCAAATTCAATGTGCTTCCGTCTTGGTGTACGCTGCTTAGCTTTCTATTACTAAAATCCCTGGATAAAATTAAAATAGTAATATATGTAGAGCGACAACTAATATCGTAGCATGTGATATCGTTGTGAAGATTCTCATATCCCTACTCTCACAAGCATATCAGTTGGTTCCGTAGCCGCAAAAAAATACATTACCCAAATCAATACGTTTCCGAGGAAAATATAATGACATTCCCTATCATCAGGACCATTCACAGTGTTTATTTTTATCAACTCGCCAACTCTCTATAAAAACTAGCAAATGCCCCAGTATCGTCGTCCGCTTAATGCACGAACAAATCACATAGTACTCCCACAATAAGGTTCATAGGTCATCAGTGACATGCTACGATTTATCTGTCTGACATTCATTGATAGTGAGACTGTCATATTTTACAGGATACTACTATCACTGTGATGAGAAGCTTAGGACTGGGAGGATCTATAGTTAGCCATTGTCGAGAGTCCGCGCATTGCGCCGTGATTCAATGAGAGTGCATTCTTTCAATACTCGAGTGAATTGCTCTGGTTCTGTGTCTAGCATCGTGAAAGTTGTATATTATAGGTGATTTTTATTATGCGCTATGGTGTCTGATACTAGCATGCTGGAGACCAGGTTGGTGAATACCAGCATAGAACAGGTTCCTTTCAACAACTTGCGGTTGCCTTCTCAGCTTTTAGTATACATAGCGTTACAGGGCAATTGCTTTTAGATATTAACCTGACTTGAGTTCCCACTCTATACTTTACATTGAGTATATTAAAATTATCACTCCATTTCATTACAAACATGTTCTTAAAAAAGTATCTTGAAGTTTCGTTTTAACGGATTTTCGATGTATTTTACGCATATTTTTACTAAATTGTAACAAAATAACGTTCTGAAAATGTATCTTAAAACCCAAACGGCCAGCCTATATTCGTCAGTTTTTTTAGCGATTATCGCTATCGATGCTTTGTTCCGATTTTTATATACGATTGCATTAATATTTTCCGAATAATCGATAAATTTTTGATAATAGCTTGTAAATATTTCTATTATTGGGCAAAATTTACGTTTACGTATATTTAAAAAAAAAAAAACATAATAAATAATGTAAATAAACGCGGAATAAAAGTAATAATAAATAATTTTTTCTTTAATTAAACATGCGCGAGTATATATCTTATATATATACGGTTATACGTGTAACGTATGTGATGTATAAGGCCAATATAATACCTAAACGCATAGTCGTATGGGAATATAAGTACTATATATATATATATATATATGGGCAAAAAATTTTAATATTGTGACAAGTATAGAAAATTTTACGAATACGTTGAAACAGCAGCATGAGTCGGATCCGGTATTACGATCGACTCGGATGAATGCCATATTAATAATTGTCCCTATATATATACTTATATATCCCAGGGGTGGGTTCAAGTACATTTTTTCAAGTACCAATACACAGGTAACATACTCCAAAAAATGTACTTCAGTACAAGTACAAGTACAAGTACTCTAGATTTGTTAAGTGCTACAAGTACAAGTACAAGTACCAGTACAAGTACAAGTACAGTATACAAGTAGTACTTTATGAAAACTTTCATATATATAATATATATAATATATATATATATATTACATATATATATATAGTATATATATATATATATATACTATTATATATAGTATATATATTATATATATATATATATATATATCATCCATCATCATCATCAATAATCACCACCCATCTTATCTCCCCAAGACGTGGAGGCCAAGGGTGCGTAACATATTCCGGAAACATAAAAATAGTAGAAGAATATGAAGCAAGTAGAAAGGAAAGGCCAAGCCTTACCGCCCCTCTTTACCAAAGTGAGAACTCCGTCGCAGTCAGAAAAATCCAAACTAGAGTTCACGGGACCGCGATGGACCCTCAACTATAACCTCTCGTTCAATTGTGGGGTTCATTCCTTGCCCAGGTGGGCTACAACCTACTCCCTCACAAAAAAACCCACCATTCACTCCTGCTATATGTCCACCTTTCTTCTCACCTCTGCCAAAACTCACATTTCTTCTCTCTTCCCAGGCATTCCTTTTCTCACTCTTTCAGTTTTTCTTCTGTTCTCCCTCCCTCCATTCACTAAATTAAGAATGAGCCTTTTTAAGTCTGACCCTTTAACAGACAGTATGTCAATGCAACCTTTCACATGACCAAACCATCTAACGTACTTTCATTTATTCTCTCATTTACCCCATCTCCACACCAATCAACTCTCTAATACGTTTTTTACATTCTCATTTATCATTTTTTTTTCACAGCGCTAACACGCCACTAAGATTGTCCAGCTGAACACATTGTAATTTAGCTCTATACCTCTTATTCAGACCATATCCCACTAACTATACATTAACACGGATAACACATTACCCTCATGTAAGACCCTAGGCGCACTCAACACTTAGTCCCTTTACATCCACCAACGATTTAACCATGCACCAGCCACTTAGTGCCATCACAATTTTCCTACTACACTACTGCATCATCCGCTCCCTTTTCATTCAACATTATATAATAAATATTTAAATCAGACACTTTTTCAAGCTGCTCACCAATCTAACATAACTTCACAATGAGGTCTGTCCTCACTCACAAACCATAACTTTACTCTTATCTACGTTTACTTCAAACCCTTTCTTTTACACACCCTATCCAATCTCTCTACCAATCCTCTCAAACTCTTCTTCAGATTCGCCACACAAAAACCAAATCATCCTCATATATAGGTAGGGGACATCCTCCCACTCTCATCCATTCTCATCATTCTAACTTCTTATCTTAGTTACCCTACTCTAATTCTTTCATAACCTCTTCCATATACAGATGGATTGCCAAGTAGACATACCACATCCCTGTCTCACTCCGCTTTAATTTAAAATAATCACTTGGACTCTATTATTCTTACACACGCTTCACTATCGTATATATATATATAGATTATTTCAGAAGCTTACCACCAACCACCATTATCACTAACACGCTGCCATAAGATTCCTATTAATCCTATTATACGCCTGTTGCAAATCCATAAATTGCTTTAATACATTTATTCCACTATCCTCCCTCATTATCCCAATCATTTGTTTCAATTTTACAGATTTGATTCCACACATCCTCCTACCACTTCTAAACGCAACCTTATTCTTCCCCAAATTAGTTCTTCACTCATTCGACGCACTCTTTCGACCAAAATATCAAAATATAAATTTGCCATACAACACTCAATAAAAACTAATTACTCTATAATACTTACAGCTAACCCATTTCCCCTTACCCTTATATAAAGGTACTAATATTGACCTCTTCCAATCCTCGGAAAAAACTTTATTTTTTTACCCCTCCATAAACGTTTTTGTTATACCTATACTTCCAAATCCGCAATGAATCACCATCTCGCCTATAGATATACTATAGTATAATATTATATATACTATTATTACTATATATATATATATATATATATATATTTAGTAGTTATATTCATACCTTATTAATATATATATATATATATTATATTATATAATTATAAATATATAGATATATATATTATATAATATAAATTATATATATATATGACTTATATGCTATATTTATCAGATTGATTCTGACGAGAGTTTGCAGAGGATTGGTAGCAAGATTTGGGAGGGTGTGTAAAAGATGTTTTGTTTGAAGTAAACGTAGATAAGAGTAAGGTTATGGTTATGAGTGAGACAGTCCTCGGCTGTGAAGTTATGCTGATGGTGAGCAAATGGAACAAGGACCTGAGTTTAAATGAAAAGGATATTTGAATGTGTTAAGATCTATATACTTGATGATGAAAGTTTTCGGTAAGTTGTGATGTGTAGAAGGAGGCTGGTGCAATTAATCCTTGGTGGATGTAAAGAGACTAGTCTTGAGTGTGCTAGGGTCTTTACATGAGCGTAAGTTGTTACCTGTGTTAATGCTTAGTAGTGTAGTGAGATATTGGTCTGGAATAAGAGATATAGTATAAAGTAAAATGTGTTCACATGGCGGACAATCTTAGGCGGGGTGTTAGGTGTGAGAAGAATTGGTTTAAATGAGGTGTTGCATTTATTAAAGAAAACGAATGTATGAAAATGTAAATTTTGTGTGCGCGCACAAATGAAAGTAGTTTAGATGTTTGGTCATATGAAAGGGATGGATGATAGTCGGGTTGGTTAAGCGGATGTTCAGTGGTGAGTGTGTTGGGAATCGACTTGGCTGGGAGGCGAAGGAAAAGTGGATTGAGTCATAGCAAGACGGGGTAAGAGTGGATTGGTTCGAAAATGGGGCAAGAAAAAAGTGTCCATAATAAGGTAAATGCAGGGTTTTGTTCGAGGGTGTATGTTTGTTGGCCCACCTGGGCCAAAGGATGACCCCACATTGAGATTTACCATAGTGGAGGGTCCGTCGCGGTCCGTGAAACTCTAGGGTGGAATTTTCTGTGCGGCGAGTTCCCACTAATAGTATAAAAGGGGGTAAGCTGGGCTTTCTTTTCGACTTGTGTCACTTTCTTCTACTTACTTTTCTGTTTCTGGTACATGTTACGCACCCTTACCCCCAGTCTTGGGCGAAAAAGAATGGTGATGAATATATATATATATATAA
>JABUQX010112775.1:35000-37905 GCA_015478945.1 Trachelipus rathkii | reverse complement strand
TTAGCTGTCCCGTGTAAAGCATACCGCCTCATCTGTTGAGCATGGACGCATCGGAGGAAGCGCTGCATCCTGTGCAGACTGCCGGAGAGAAACCACCGTACAAAGTCCAGACGTTGTTCATATTCGGCATTTCCCCAAGGCTTGTACCCTGCACAGGTGGTACGAATGGAGGTCAGTACTCCCGCTACGAATTCTTCCACACTTGTTGGGTGACTTGCGTGCATAGCAGCGCCACACTACCCGTGCTGGAGGACGGTTGTGATAAACACTCGACTTACGCGCATCCTCTACGAGCGGCGTCTGTCCGACAGCACGAATGCCACCACCGACGTAATTGCCAAACGGAGGGTACCTGGAGGCTTTCTGTTGGGTTGCTGTTCCACGTAGATGCGACTGGAACCATGTCCATTCCTCCTCGCCTCACCATAAGTGTCTGCTAGTTCAGCGTAGCGTGATTTACTGTCATGTTTATAGCAACACGCACTTGCACTATTACGTAAACAACGGGACCGCTGTAACTGCTACCCACGCGTATAGGACCTCTACACATCACGTACACATGTCGGTCTGCACACGTCTTCCGATGCGCATACCCCCTCTGGGCGGCGGCCTTGGCGGAGAATGTTCATTTATACTAAAACGTCTTTCAATACACGTAACCTATCTGCCCGTTTCAATTTGTCGGTATAAGTCTGAACCACGTGGCATATATATATATATAAATATATAATATATTATATATATAAATATATTATATATATATATATATATATACTATATCAATATTATGAATATATATTATATTATATATATATATATATATATTATATATATATATATATATATTACTATATATATATATTTATATATATATATATATACTATATTATATATATATATATCTATATAATAGACTATATATATATATAATAGATATATATATATATATATATATATATATATATATAGTATATATTACTCATATATATATATATAGTATATCATATATATGATATATATATATTATTATATATATTATTATATATTATATATATATATATAATATATATATATATATATATATTATATATATATATATATATATATATATATATATATATATATATATATAATATATAGATATATATAATGAAAATTTTATCACTATATATATATATATATAAATTTCTTTTATTTTACAGAATGAAATACCTGTGATTTTTTCATTTAATATATATTGTCGGGAATTATTCTGTTTATTACATGCAAATAATAATTAAATACTGTACTAATAATGACTCTAATGAAAAAAACTACTTATTTTAATTTACTATCAAACAACTTTCGTAATAAGTTTATATAAAAACAATGCTTCAGAACCATTTCCTGAATATACGATTATGGAAATTATCAAATACAATGACACTTATAGTCCTAAAGTCGCTAAAACTGATTTTAAAATACCGTTTAAAAATTTGATTCCAGAAAGCTTTAAAAACATTTCTTCTCAAAACGTAAATGATGAAAAGGAATTGATTGGTCGTTTTATTTCAGAAATTTTCACATATACACTAAGGGAAGAAAATATATTTCTTCTGTATGACAAGGAAGTTATGAATCATTTTTTATGGTTTGAATTTCTTCTATACAAAATTTTAAAAGACAAGCCTCATATCGCTATAGCAGCCGAAGAATTTGATATCAACAATTACTTGGCTGAAATCGTTAGTGGATATAAATATACTACTATTTGTCTTATATATAATCAAAACATACTATTAGATCTTTTCCTAAATAAGTCAATAGACTATAAATGGGCGCCAGGAAAATTACTAATCGTAATTCTTGACCATCAAACAACTATTTCTGAAGATATTTTCGATTCGTCAATTCAAAGATCGAAGTATATATTTATTTCTGAATTATCAATTAAGAAGAAAAAGCTTGTGTTTCAGACGTACAGTATTTACCAGGGCTGCGGAGTCGTAAAATAAATTTTTCGACTCCGACTCCGACTCCGACTCCGACTCCGACTCCGACCCTTACTAATTCAAATTTGGATTTTCGACTCCGACTCCGACTCCGACTCCGACTCCAGCAGTCAAATTCAAAATTTCGACTCCAACTCAGCTTAATGCTTACAAAGTTACAATAAAACATTTTTTTGTTTCAACTATTTTTTAAATGCTATACGGTAAAATACCGTAAAGACTAGAGGTGAAGCAGATATCCGCATCGCATAATTTTTCTCTACCGCATCCGCATATTTTTCTCTACCCGCATCCGCATGAATAAAAAAAAAATTTTTTTGCGGATAGCGGATAGTATTCATTTATGAATTATGAGCACTAAATGTTCCTCAACTTTCTGTAACGCAGATGCTATAGATCGGTTTGGAAAGATAGTTGGTACATGCTATGCCTTTATGCTCTCGAACCCAAAACACAAAGTGTGAAAGGCTTGACAGGTGATGATAATACGATTTTAGGAAATTGTATTACTCTTCTTAAACCGTTTGAAGAGGTAACTAAGACTATGTTATCTCAGAAACAATCTTGGTTTAGCCAGACGAGATTCCTTCTATTTGCAACGATTGAAAGCTGTGCTAAATGCTGCTATTAAAAGTGAAAGGGACTTTCAAAAGGTGACAGAGACACTAATGCAAGAACAGACTGAATAGATTTCAAAATCTGCAAAAACGATTACGCATCTTCCAATAGTAACTTTTCTGGATTCTAGGTATACAAAAGCAAATTTCTGAACCACGTGTTTCACAAGCGCGTTAAATTTATTTAGGTATGCCTATGTGACGAAAATAGCTGCCTAAGCAGAAATTCACCAGCCAATAAAAGGAAAAATTGCAGAAACAGACCAACATTTACGTATCTGTTAGGCGAAACCATTG
>JABUQX010112775.1:20000-30000 GCA_015478945.1 Trachelipus rathkii | reverse complement strand
TGAGTTGGCAGATTTGTGTAGGCGGGCTTTCTATTAACTTTACTAACATCCGCCGCTTAAACTCTAACTCTGCATTCTGTGGAATATCCCCTCTCTAACTCTAACCCTAACCTTTTTCTCTTGTCTGAAGACTCAGATGGCCTAGAATTCATACCTCTAACTCGTTTAATGTATCAACTATAACTTATTCATTAATTTCCGTCTGAAGGCGTGGAGTGTGGGCCTTATTGTAAACATTAATACTCCTGCAACACGGTCTCGCGAATCTCGAATCTCCTAACTTCGATGGCTCTGTGGCTCAAAATCTTTCTTCTCTACTACAATAATCTTGTGCTTCTGCTACTGTTCTCCTAACAGAAACAGATTTTCACACCCCTCTTTTGGAATATCTTACTACCTCTCACAAAACTGTTATATCTTCTCATTCCAAATACTGAGCTTCCTCTATTTAGGGGGATTTCAATGTACACAACACTCATGAATGGTTGGGTCCTCTCATACTTGATTTAGGTGGGAGGGCCAAATCATTTCAGCATTCTCACGATCTGCGAGCAGACTAAATCAAAGAACTACACACATTCGGATCGTCCCAACCAAGTTCTTGAACACACTTGACCTATTGTTTCACCACTAAGTCCTTCTCTCTATAAATAAACACCACCTTCGCTCCTATGGTAAATCTGACCACACCTTATATCTCTTAACTTTAATACTTTACTTCTCCACAGCATCCAATCCTGCCCTACTCTTTTTTCTTGGCAGTTTGCCATCGGCTTGATGGGAGCCTTGCGTCGCTTCTACGCGAACTATAATTGGGAATGACTGCCTTGACTCTGATGACGCTTCGCGCTTCTGCCACTAAGGTGGGAGCTGTTAATCGTTGATGGAATGAGCAGGCTTCATTCCTTCTTCGACTAAAATCTTTCTCTCCTCAAATCCATGGTTTGATCTTCCTTGTTCTCTGGCCATTCAGGCTAGAGGGCTAGAGACAGCGCGAGTGGAAAAATTCTCGTACTCCTATCACTCTCGCTAATTTCATTCAGCTAAAAATTGTTGCCGGATACTATTCGACGAGCAAGCGCGGCTTTCATCAAACCGAAGTGCGCTAACCATCTTAGGTCTCCATGACAAATTTTCTGGCCCGTGCCAAAAACCATCTCTAACAACTTCTGTAAATCTGCACTTCTTCCTTTTATTCGCTCTGATGGCTCTGTTCGCTTAACTCTCCAACTGTAAGAGGCCAATCTCTTCGCCTCCTTTTCCTCTAACTCAACCTGGACGATTCTGGATTTCCCTCATTTCCTTCCTCCTTCTCCTCTCAGGGTGTCCCATGGCACTGCCCGTGATCTACATTTTGATCGGGTGCATTGGCTCTTGAAATCTATGAACGTTAGGAAGGCGGGGGGCCCGGATAGCATTCCTCCCCGAGTTTTGAGGGAGTGTGCTTCCGAGCTATCCCTTCTCCTCGTTCAACTATATTCATCTATATTCCCAATTACTAACACTTTCCCTCAGTGTTGAAGCACCGCACATGTCCAACCTATTCGAAAAAAGGGAACCGCTTTGATCCTTCTAACTATCGCCTTATAGCTCTCACCTGTATTCTATCTAAGATCTTCTGAAACCCTTCTAAACTCTTACTTCCTTAGGGACCATCTGGGACCCGCGAATCTTCTCTCTTCTTCGATCGCCAGTACGACTTCGCGTTCGAGGTCTTACTGGTGATATACTTTCTATTAACGATTATGTTTTTCCGCCCTTAAGGAACTCATGGCGGCAGACTGCGTGGTGGCGCTTGACACTATCAAAGCATTGAACCGGGTGTATGGCACGCGTCATGCTTTCTCTAAGCTGTCCCTCCTTATGGGTTCCTTCCTTCTCTTTGCTTACTTA
The DNA here is from genome assembly GCA_015478945.1 of Trachelipus rathkii. Classification (NCBI taxonomy): domain Eukaryota; kingdom Metazoa; phylum Arthropoda; class Malacostraca; order Isopoda; family Trachelipodidae; genus Trachelipus; species Trachelipus rathkii. The sequence goes on along the minus strand of JABUQX010112775.1, from coordinate 28,107 downwards.
TGTCTAGCTTTCTTCAAGGTGGCTCAATATCAGCTGTGCGTGATGGCAGCGACTTCTGCTTCTCTTTCTGTCACAATAGTATGTGTTTCTCTCAGGTTCTGTTCTTATTCCTACTTTATTCTTACTTTTCATTAATGATCTTCTCACCTGCCACAATTCTAACTCTATCCACTCATATGCCGATGCATTCGACCCTTCATTTCTTCAACTCATTTCAATTCTGCTCCCTCTTTTTATTTCTAGAATTGCCTATCGTCTCCTCTCTAAAACACCTTCTACTTTGCCTATCTCTTTCGACGGTTCTCTCGCTTCTCCTGTTGACAATTATAAACATCCCTTGGCCTTAACATAAAAGAAAATGCTTGGAAACCTCACATCACAACGGGTTCTAGGGCGGCCTCAAAGAAACGGGGAATTCTGTTTAGATTGCGAGATTTTTTTTCCTCTTCTCAGCTTACTCCAGCTATACAAGGTCTCAATCCACCCTTGTATGGAGTACTGTTCTTCATATCTGGGGGGCTCTGGTTCCCCGGCTTTTGGACAGGTCGAGTCAAAGGCCAAAAAGGCTTATTATAACTGTTTCTGTACTTTCCAGTTCACTTGACCTCTTATCTTTGACGGCGCGATGTTGCCCGTGCTTATCTCTTTTATAAGGTTACCGCAGCGGGCAGTGTGTTCGAGGCGAACTTACCACTTCGCGTACCTCCACATTACGACGCCCTCGTAACACCCAAGGGTTAGCGTGCTGATCATGTGTCTTGGCGCACGCAGTTTTTTGTAGATATTGGTTAACTCCAGGCTAGTTCCGCTGCGGTGCTTCCTTCTTCCTGCCACCTCTGTTTTCTGGGGAATTCTCTTCCAGCTTCTGTGTTCCTGCTGAAATTAATCTCCCTCAACTTTAAGCCTGGCGTCTGTGGCTCATCTGCGTAATTTTTGCTAGCGGATGAAATGAAAATTGAGCGCAACACCCCTCCCTGAATTTAGGGCTCTGCCCGTGAGTGTGGTGACAACTTGATTGTGACAACTGTAAAAAAAAACAAAAAAAAACAAAAAAAAACTATATATATATATACTATATATTATATATATATATATATAAATTTTGTCTAAAAAAAATATATATATAATATATATATATATATTATAATATATATATATGATATAATATATATATATATATAAATATATAGTATATATATTATAATTATATATATATTATATATATATATATATATATATATTAATATATATATATATATATTATATATATATATATATATAGTATACTATTTATATATATACTATATATATTATATATATATATATTATATTTATATTATATATATATATTATATATATATATATATATTATATATATATATTATATATTATTATATAGAATAATAAATATATTTTTATTAATATATAGATAATATATATATATATATATATATATAATATATATATATAATAAAAGTTTCGTCTTAAAAAGAAAAAATATTTTCCTCCATCAGGCGTTTCTGCTAACCTATTTCTTTCCATTTCCTTTTAGGTTGTCGATATTATTGTTACGACAGGTTGTTAACATAAATAATAAAAGTTTTTGCTTTTATTTTCTTCTGTTGTCTGGATAGTTGGAGCTTTTTATGTATTCACGAGCGCCTATTGTGGAAATCCTGTCTCCTTCATGCACATTTCCCGATTGAAGAAACGAATTGAAAACTTGAAGGAACTTGCAACCTCTAAGGTAAAAAAAAGAAAAAAAGAAAAAAAAATCTATAAATTTGCGAATACGTTTTATGATATTGAAAATTTTACAGTCTCTGTTTATATTTCAGAGATTCAACATTAAGGCGTTTTTGATTTGGCAAGAATTCTTCTAAACGGATAGAAGTTCTTCACATTTCCCATGTGATTTTGTCAATATTCTTATCAAACCGAAGGAATTCTCTCTATATCTGCCGAATTGCTTCCCCCCCCCCGGTTGCAATCTCTCGCGTCTTAACGTCTTTAGTTTTAATAGTGAGTTACTGACGTTACAAGTAAAACGTAAAAAAATGTTTTTTTAAATGTTTTCAACTTTTCGAACCACTTTTTTACCTTCGAAACATATTAATTTTCTTATCCTAACAACAAACAGTGATCCATAAGTTATAAAAAAATTACAAAATTGAAAAATTTTATTTCTTTGTTATTATCGTTGTTGTGATTTCACTCGAAGTGATCATGTTTCTGTTTTTTTTTAATATTTAAATATATATATTATATATATATATTATATATATATATATATAATTATTATATATATATAAGTATTATATATAATATATATATAATATATTATATATATATAATATATAATATATTATACTATATATATATATATAATACTTATATATATATATGTATATTATATATATACTATATATATATATATATATATATATATATATATAATATCATATATATATATATTATATATATATTATTATATATATATAAACTATAACACTAAAAAATCCTAATTAATAGCCTTTATAGGCTTAGGTCTGTGCTGTAAAATGTAAACAAACCACAAAACTGAAGAATGTTCATTTGATTTTTCATCGAAAATGAACTCAAGAACGTCCTTCGATTTGGAAGAAAAACTTGCCAAATCTAAAACGCCTTTAGATTACGGAGTAGGAGAGAAAGAACGTTTTTTTTACTTACCAAAGTGAAGATATTCAAATAATTGGAAAAAAAGGTAAACTCTTATCCAAATACTTATCCTGGTCATGCTAGAGCTGTAGAAGAAATTAAAAGGAATCACGTCTTTATAGATACCATCGGATTTCTTTTATATACCCAAAAGTATTTCAATATTTCTGAAAAAACTTATGTGCTTAAAGAACAGGTAAGAAAAGACTGATGATTAGTTCATCAATTTATTTTAAATTAATTTTTAAACTTTTTCCTTTTAGTACAATGAACGGTATAAATTAATATACATGTCATCTTTCCGCTACCGTGGCACAAACGGTAGAGCGACGGAGTCGCATGGCAAAGGCGCGGGTTCGAGTCCTAGTTCGGATCCTAGGTAGAAATTACCTAGAAGTTCCCCTCCTTGAATAGGGCTATGCCCGTGAGGTGTGAACTTTTATAAAGAAAAAAAAAAATAAAAAAATCTTGACTAACAACAATGTTAGGATATGCCATCGGTACATAGTCACTGTTGGGTCCTTTATCCATATTGATGTTTGATCCACCAATTTACTCTCACAAAACTTTTTTATATTCCATAACTTTTTTTTGGCTTTTCCTTTCTGGATGTTCGTCTACCTCTGGTCTTAATTTTCTCTTGAAAATGTCATACCCAGTCATTTTTCAAGGTATCAACGATCTTAATATTACCCACTCGCACAAAGACATATCTCTAATTCTTACATTTTTCTCTCTATTATTGAGTACTTTTTAGAAAGATGAAAATTAAACTATACATTCCCTACACAGAAAAAAAAAATTATATCAAATTGACAAAAAATTTTCCATCAAACTTTTATGTCATTGTGATTGAAACATCATTGATATAATTTTTTTACAACATCAATATATACAATATTTTATTTCTTGTCAACATACTGTAAGACCCCCAAAGTAAAACCCATTACATGTTATATTTAACCTCCATAAGAAATGTAAAATTTCTTTATATACTATATATATATATAAATATATATTATATATATGATACTATATATATAATTATATATATATATATATAAATACTATATATATATATAATATATATATATATATAATATATATATATGCGTACGGTGTGAATTAATGGCTCGTTTTTCTTACCCTAGTTTTTTTTATAATACTAAAAAAGTTTATATACCGATAATGCGGAACAAAATTAAATATACTAATGGGTGTGAGGTCATTAAATATTTAAGTTCTTTACTTTTTAATTAATTGTAATTTAATTTTTACATTAAAAATTTCCTTAATATAATATAATATAAATATATATTATTATATATATATATCATAATTATATATATATATAATATAATATATATATATATATATATATATATATATATAATGATATATACTATATATATATATATATATATATATATAGTATATATATTATATATTCGTAATTGTGTTTAGTTATAATTTTTATTGCTAATTAAAGATGCCTACAGAATGTTATTCCATTTGAATAATTTCTTTTTTTTTTTCCTTAATTTATTATTCTTATTTATTATTCCTTATTATTATTCTTATTTTTATTCCTTTAGGTTTAAAGTAATAACCATAGTGTAAAAGCGAATTAAATTTTATTCTTTTATTTATTTATTTAATTATTACTATTTATTTATTATTATGTATTATTTATTTAGTTTATTTATATTTTTTATTTATTTTTATTATTATTCTTATTATTATTCCTTATTATTATTCTTATTTTTTTTCCTTTAGTTAAAGTAATACCATAATGTAAAGGGAATTAAATTATTCTTTTTTTTTAAACTAAATGGAATACCATAGTGTAAACCGCAAAGATGCAGGAAGTCGGCGGTCTCTCGGCATCCGCCGTGGACGACGGGGAAGTTCCCCCCCTCTATTCCCCCGTCGGCTTGAGGCCTCCTAAATGGGGAAAAATAAAAAAAAAAAATTCTAAATATTTCCGATGAATAATTTGCAAAAAAAAAGGTATAAAAAAAAATACGATTTACCTATAGATGAACATATGTTATAAAAACTTTTAAGATTTTTCTTGAATAGTCTACACCTTCTCTTCTTTTATTATGCAATTTCACCGATATTTAATATTGTTTAATATGTCTCAAAATTACAACCTTTAATGGTTAAATACTAATATAAAAACAGAAGTTGAAGCTGTAGAACTATTAATTTTCCAAAAGGTTTAATATTTATATATATATATATATATATATATATATATATATATATATATATATATTATATACTCACAAATATATATTATATATAGATATATATATATATATATATATATATTAATATTATATAGTATATATATATATATATATATATGTATGTATTAAAAGGACGTTAATTAAAAATAAAAGGACCATCTTATATAAAATAAATTGAATTTTCATTCAATTTTTTTAAACCTGAATAAAATTTCTTGAACTAAAATAAGTTGAATTTTTTTTACCCTAATTCATGAAAATTTGAAACAAGTTTAAAATGTTGTCTGGGAATTTATGACTCAGAAAAACGCGAGCCATTAAATTCACTATGAACCATATATATATATATATACTTATAGATATATATAATATATAATATATATATATATTAATATATATATATATATTTATATATATATATATACTATATAATATATATTATATATATATACGTATATATATATATATATATTATATTATATATATATATATATATATATATAATATATATATTAGTATATATATTAATATATATATATATTATTACTATATTTATATATTAAATTTCAAATGTTGGCGAAATTTAGAAAAGATCCAACTATATATATTAATATACTTATATATATATATATATATATATATTATATATATATAATTATATATATATATATATATATATATATATATATATATATATATATATATATATATATATATATGATATATATAATATATATATATATATACTTTGTGTCATACAACAATATTATTTCATTTTATTGCTTAAATTTAATAGATTGGTAGCAATAAAATTAACTTTTATATAAAGGTTGAAGTTGAGCAAAGAAATATTTTAATATATAAAACATAAAATTTTTTACATTATTCTTTTTTCTTCATATGGATGAAAAATTATTGTAAAATATTAAAAAGGAAAATAAATTAAAATGTCTTATGGGTAACTATTTTAAATATATTAATTTGAAATTTTAATAATACAGACTTTGACACAAACAAATTCATAGCATTACGTTTCTCTGTAAAGTGTTTCATATGCGATGTAAAGTATATTATATGAAGTAATTTGATGAAAAATAAATCATTCGACCGCGATCAATATTTTCTACCCTATATTGAAAAAAAATTAAAAAAAGTAGTTCCTTCCTAATTCAACTTATTTATTATTATTACATTCAGAAGTTTCGTTAAAGATTAAAATCTAATTTAAAAATTATCATTAGCAATTTATATAAGTTTTTTATGGAATAATATCAGGTCAAACTAAATTAATTTGCGAAATGACAGTTCTTCATTGGAACTTTGATTGATAGAATTGTGGTTTTTGATATAAAAATTTTTTTGTTTGTAGAGCTCAGTTTTTAGTCTTATTCGTTTTGAGATCATGTTTCGTTCCACTTTCTTGCCATAAAAAGGCACACATATCTTCATAAGCACTATCATTTCCTCATCAAAAAGGTTTCCACTTTTTATCATATATTTCGATAACTATTTATTTCTCATCACGCTAATTCCTTCGTCATTCATCAGTGTCCATTTCTAAAAATCTAAAGATAAATATCTTTAACTTTTCTATTTAACTTTTTCTATTAAATTTATTACCCCCAAATTTATTTCACGCAATCTTTGCTTCCTTTTCAATTTGATTTTATTTTTTAAATAACTTTTTTTTCATTTGTTTTACAGGTATACTTAATAGAAATCTCTGATGTTAACAATCTATCCATATATGGTTTACATTTATTGCATCTACTTTTACAAAAATTGTAGCAGGACATAAGTTTTCAAGTCTTCACCTACCTTTCCTCTAACCCTTTTAATACAGTCTCTCCTTTAACCTGTAGCACTTTCAACTTGCTAAAAAACTTACTATCTTACCCCTTTTAATTCAATTTATTTCATTAACAACTGATGAAGGAGCATGCTGGTTGCCTTGACAGACGTATAGTCTACTTCTGGGAGCTGAAGAAGAAAAAGAAGAAGAAGATAAGAAGAAGAAAGAAGTAAGAAAGAAAAGGAAGAAGAAGAGAAGAAGAAGCAAGAAGAAGAAGAAGAAGAAGAAGAAGAAGAAGAAGAAGAAGAAGAAGAAGAAGAAGAAGAAGAAGAAGAAGAAGAAGAAGAAGAAGAAGAAGAAGAAGAAGAAGAAGAAGAAGAACAACAACAACAACAACAACAACAACAACAACAACAACAACAACAACAACAACAACAACAACAACAACAACAACAACAACAACAACAACAACAACAACAACAACAACAACAATAACAATAACAATAACAATAACAATAACAATAACAATAACAATAACAATAACAACAACAACTTTTTCTTATTTAAATCCACATAGACACAATTCTCTATCTCATTTAAATCTCTTTTATACGATTCTCTTTCCCTTTCCATTTTCAATTATAACTGGCAGCGAAAACTGAGTAAGTAAATTCCTTACATTTATCAAAATTTCTTTCAACATTCTCCAATTCCCTCAATACTTGCAATTTTGTGACCGAAATAAATTTCTTCTCGTTTCCAGCGTACTCTATCAACATTCGTCCAACAATTTTACTTCTTTCTTAATACATATTTACCTTCCTTCATATAAATCTTTCTTACTTCTTTTAGCTACCTTCGCATATCTCTGGACTTCATTTCTTATTATTTTATACTCGAGCACATTTTAAGATCATCTTCAAGTTTTTAAAAATATATATACATATCTTTATTTTCTATAACCCAGCTCAGTACCATTCACCTCTTGCTTCCCTTTTATTCCTTGTTCTTCACAAGAGTATATTCCTAAGTTATCTACTTACCCTCCATCAACTCCTTACATATATTCATCAGCTTTCTTTCACCCTCATTATTCACTTTAGATCATTATTCAGATAATAAAGAGGTACAATATTTACTCCCCTCCGATTCTCTATTTGAGAATATTTTATGTTTTATATATTCTATAAATTCTATTCCATATTTATATATTTAAATTCTTTAAGCGTTTATTTCTTTCCGTAGGTGTTTCCAGAATATGTAGGCTTTATATTTAAAAAGCACTCACCTCTAACATACCCAATTAGCTGTAAGCTTACTAGACTAGTTGAAATAGGAATATACTCGAAAATAAATGAAT
>JABUQX010112775.1:0-15000 GCA_015478945.1 Trachelipus rathkii | reverse complement strand
CTTCTTCTTCTCTTCTTCTTCTTCTTTTTTTTTTTCTTTTTTTTCTTTTTCTTTTTCTTCTTCTTTTTTCTTTTTCTTCTTTTTTCTTTTTCTTTTTCTTTTTCTTTTCCTTTTCACTCTTTTTTTTTTCCTTTTTCTTCTTTTTCTCTTTCTTTTCTTCTTTTTCACTTTTTCTCTCTTTTTCACTTTTTTTCTTTTCTCTTCTTTCTTTTTCATTTTTTATTTCTTTCTCTTTCTTTCTTTTTCTTTCTCTCGTTTTCTTTCTTTTTCTTCTTTATCATCTCTTTCTTTTTCTCTTCTTCTTCTTTCTCCATTCATATCTTTCTTTTTCATTTTCTTTTTCATTTTTTATTCTCTTTTTATTTTTATTTTTCTTCTTGTTCTTTTTTCTTTTTTTCTTTTTCTTTCTTTTTCCCTTTCTTTCTTTTTCTTTTACTTTTTCTTTTACTTTTTCTCTTCTTTTTTTTTTTTTTCTTTTCTTCTTTTTCTTTTTACTTTTCTTTTTCCTTTTCTTTTTTCTTCTCTTTTTCTTTTCTTCTTCTTCTTCTTTTTCTCTTTCCTTTTCTTTTCCCTTTTCTCTTTTTCTTTTTTCTCCCTTTTCTCTTCTTTTTATTTTTATTTTTTCTTCTTCTTTTCTCTTTCTTTTTTTCTTTTTCTCTTCCTCTTTCTTTTTCCTTTCCTCTATCTTTTTCTTTTCCTCTTCTTTTTCTTTTTCTTTTTCATTTTCTATTTCTCCTTTTTCTTTTTCTTTTTTCTCTTCTTTTTCTTCTTTTCTATTTCTTTTTCTCTTTCTTTTCTTTTTCATCTTTTATTTTCTTTCTCTTTCTTTCTTTTTCTTTCTCTCTTTCTTTTTCTTTTTCTCTTTCTTATTCTCCCTCTTTCTTTTTCTTCTTTATCATCTCTTTCTTTTTCTCTTCTTTTTCTTTCTCCATTCATACTTTCTTTTTCATTTTCTTTTTCATTTTTTATTCTCTTCTTTTTATTTTTATTTTTCTTCTTGTTCTTTTTACTTTTTCTTTTTTTTCCCTTTCTTTCTTTTTCTTTTACTTTTCTCTTCTTTTTCTTTTTCTTTTCTTCTTTTTCTTTTCCTTTTCTTTTTCCTTTTCTTTTTTCTCCTCTTTTTCTTTTCTTCTTCTTCTTCTTTTTCTCTTTCCTTTTCTTTTCCCTTTTCTCTTTTTCTGTTTTCTTCCTTTTCTCTTCTTTTTATTTTTATTTTTTCTTCTTCTTTTCTCTTTCTTTTTTTCTTTTTCTCTTCCTCTTTCTTTTTCCTTTCCTCTATCTTTTTCTTTTCCTCTTCTTTTTCTTTTTATTTTTCATTTTCTATTTCTCCTTTTTCTTTTTGTTTTTTCTCTTCTTTTTCTTCTTTTCTTTTTCTTTTTCTTTCTTTTCATTCTTTTAATATACTTTCTCTTTCTTTCTTTTTTCTTTCTCTCTTTTCTTTTTTTCTCTTTCTTTTCTCCCTCTTTCTTTTTCTTCTTTATCATCTCTTTCTTTTTCTCTTCTTTTTCTTTCTCCATTCATATTTTTCTTTTTCATTTTCTTTTTCATTTTTTATTCTCTTCTTTTATTTTTATTTTTTTTCTTGTACTTTTTTCTCTTTCCCTTTCTTTTTTTTTTCTTTTACTTTTTCTCATCATTTTCTTTTTCTTTTTCTTTTCTTCTTTTTCTTTTCCTTTTCTTTTTTCTCCTCTTTTTCTTTTCTTCTTCTTCTTCTTTTTCTCTTTCCTTTTCTTTTCCCTTTTCTCTTTTTCTGTTTTCTTCCTTTTCTCTTCTTTTTATTTTTATTTTTTCTTCTTCTTTTCTCTTTCTTTTTTCTTTTTCTCTTCCTTTTTCTTTTTCCTTTTCTCTTTCTTTTCTTTTCCTCTTCTTTTTCTTTTTCATTTTCTGTTTCTCCTTTTTCTTTTTTCTTTTTCTCTTCTTTTTCTTCTTTTCTATTTCTTTTTTCTCTTCTTTTTCTCTTTTTCTTTTTTCTCCATTTTATTTTTTCTTCCTTTTCTTTTTTTCTCATTTTTCTTTTTTTCTCCCTTTTACACTTTCTTCTTCTTCTTCGCCTTCTTTTTCTGCTTATTTTGTTTTTTCTTCATTTTGTTCAAAACTATTATTATCATCACCAATATATTGAAATATTTTCTCACATTTGATATCTTTTACATGTTATAATTTGTCACTGGTACTTTTTACTATTACCACTACTATTCCTCTCACCTTAATTATACCATATTTCGCTTTTCGTTATGATATTTCTTGTTATTGCAATTGTACTGATATTGGCAAATAATGCTGATGCTGAAATGGAACTTTCTTCTCGACTACAAAAGACCATCCAAAGGGCAGACAACTTTACACTTTGTGGTAGTTCATACACTCCTAGCTCTATAAATATTGGGATTTATTACCGAAACACTGATCCTCTACTGTGCCGTTAGTTTCATCCTCTCTCTCGTTCGTTAGACACTTTCGATTCCTCTTCCCTCAATTCCCATGGATGAAATAGACAATTTTTTTAAACAATCTGAACATTGAGGTAAATCCACTTCCTCTACCATGGGATCTAAATGATCTGTATAAAGACTTTGAGTGCCTGAAATTTATATGTATTAACATAAGGAGCTTCCCAAAGCACCATGATGACCTATCGAACCTCCTTTCTTGCCTTAGTACTAGTTTTTCTGATATTGTCCTCACAGAAACATTTTTAAAAAACTATAACAAAGACTTGTATGCCCTTCAGATTATGATATGTTCAACGTTTACCGTTTACGGTAAAAAAAAAAAAGAAAAGGAGGGGAGTATCTCAGTACTTATTAAAAAGAGTTTAAAAGCAAAAGAAATTTTCTCTCTCATTAACTCTCACATTGAAGCGCTTGGTATAACTTTTAGAGAGGGATCCAAAACAGTAAACCTATTAGGAATATACAGACCACCACAAGGGAGTAGATTAAACTTTACACGAAAGCTTGACGAAATATGCAACTTTCCACTGAAAAGTGGAATCTCTGTAATAGCTGATGACTTTAATATCGACGTCTCTAGTAATAATACTAACTCCAGTGGAAAAAAGCTGCTAATTAACACTATGACGTCAAGCGGTTGCTTTAACTACATTAAGGGAATTGCAAGGCCAAATGAACGCAATAACTCTACTACAATCGACCTCATGTGATCAAATAATCGTGGCACAACAAAGTCCTATACACTATGCCCTGATCTTTCGGACCATTACCCATTCTCTTTTGTGCACCCTGATAATCTTTCAATAGATGAAAAATCCAAATATTTTTGCACCATTCTTCATGATACGTATAATAAAAACTTTCACATAAAATACAAAATAATAACCGAAAAGAAAGACAATGAATAAGTGGTTGACAAAACCATTGTCAACCTCAATTAAACTAAAGCACATTATATAAAAGTGCTAAGATGGGTAATAGGTAAATGGTAAAAAGTAATAAGAGGGGCAGAGCTTTGCGTTCGAAAGAATATCAACATTTGACGTTGAGTGTGTCATAAATGGTCTGAAGAATAAAAACCCTGATATTCAGAGTGTCCCAAACTGGATATATAAATACTGCAACCAAGAAATCTCACCTATATTAGCCACCCTCTATAACAACTCAATTGAACTAAATCATTACCCAGTTGAATTAAAAATTGCAAAAGACACCCCTGTTCCCAAAAGCGCTGACACCTCCCTCCCGAAAAACTTCCGTCCTATCTCAATCCTGCATACAACTGGAAGTATTCTTGAAAAATTAGCTCACGCACAGTTTCTAATTATTTACATGAAAATGGGATTCTCTCACAAACTCGATTTGTTTTTTCCAAAAACCACTGCACAGGAGATGTTTTTATCTTCCTTACTGAAAAGTTATACAAAGCACTAAACGAAAAACAAACATGTGTACTATTACTATCAGATTTTTCGAAAGCATTCAATGTAGTTCCACACAACCTACTGTTAAGCAAATTAGAAAAACTTGGTATCACTAATGGTTCACTAAAATGGTTTCAGTTCATATTTTATCTTGATCTTGGACACAAATATGTCTTTAGGAGATTCATCATGTCCTCCACTCTCCAATTTCCCAAGGTGTCCCACGGGGTTCTATTTTAGGGCCACTATTCTTTGATATATATGCAAATGACCTTCAAAATTGTCACATTTCAATACATTCTCTATATGCTGACGATACTGTAATATTAATATCGGACCGAGATATAGACACGCTTAACTGCAAAGTAAACAACGAATTAAAAAACCTAATTGCATGGATGAAACAAGCAGACTCTCCCTAAACCTACAAAAAGCAGACTACCTAGTAATTGCAAATCAAAAGATCCCTGTTCAACTAAATGTAAGAGCAAATGATGTAATCATATATAATGTAGGTCATCCTCTGCCAAGTTATTAAGTGTTATCTTTGATGATAAGCTCTTTTTCAAATGCACATATATATAGTCTTACTAGAAAACTATCCAATGCAAACTATGCGTTCTTTAAGATAAGATACTTTATTCCAAAATATATTTTTAAAAGCCTTTACTATAGTCTTGTTTATCTCCACCTATTCTACTGTCTGTCAATATTGGGGCTGTGCAAGTGAATACTTATTGCAACCTCTAAATATTATGCAAAAAAGATAATTCGTACATATCAGGATGTCGAAACTACTTTGAACACACAATCCACAATTCAAAAATTTGTTCAGGCTAAAACTTCATGATATCTACACCCTTCCAGTAGGCAGTCACATATTCAAAATCTAAATGGTACTGCAAGTGAACTTTTGTCTAACATGATTATGCATACCAAATTGTGAGGAAAAACAATCTTCGTAGCACAAATTTCCGTATCCTAAAGAAAGCAAAATTCATCCTAACAAAATAATATGTGAAGCAAGTAGTAGCAAATTTAAAATAATAACTATCGTTAAATCTGAAACCCTGAAATAATTATATCGATAGAGAGATTCTGCAAAATCAAATTCTAAAAGATGATCAAAAAATTTACCATTTCATTGTACTTGTGCTTTTTTGATCAAGAGCGACGCAGCCAACCTCAAATAAAAAAAAAAATCCTGCGCTGTGTAGTATGTTAAAATTGGAAATATTGAAATTGGTTCTGAGGGTTTCGTGATCGTTTTTTAAATGTTCAAAGGTCTTACTAGGTTTATATCTATGTTGTGAGACACGAGGATTTGGAGAATTCTTGGCATACCCGATGTAAGAGGCAGTACAGACATTTCTGTTACAGTAAAATTGGTATACTGCACCACTCACATTCTCCTTAGTAGCATAAATAAGTTTTTTTTGCTTTATCAATTGTTAATTTAGTCTAGAACTCATCTCTGATGATGCCTGAAGTGGTCAGGTTAAGTATTAGATTAAAAGTTCAAAAACATTATTTATTATTTTATTATTATTATTATTATTATTATTATTATTTATTATTATTATTTATATTATTATTATTATTTATTATTATTATTATTATTATTATATTATTATTATATTATTATTTTATTATAATTAAATTTATAATTATAATTATAATTATAATTATAATTATAATTATAATTATAATTATAATTATAATTATAATTATCATTATCATTATCATTATCATTATCATTATCATTATCATTATCATTATCATTATCATTATCATTTATTATTTATATTTATTTTCTTTATCATTATCATTATTATTATTATTATTATTATTATTATTATTATTATTATTATTATTATTATTATTATTATTATTATTATTATTATTATTATTATTATTATTATTATTATTATTACTTGGAACTCTAAAAAATTAAAATTTTTATTTAAGCTATTCGATCGTTTTAATCCTAACTAAAAAATACTTCACATTTTATTTTTTCAATTTTTTTAAATTAATTACTAAATAAACTATTAATTACTCACTATTATAATAATAAACATAAAAAACAATTTAATCTTTAATTCACTGTTTCCTACTGATAAATTTATTTTTCATAATTTTCTTGATGACTCCTTCTTCCCCCTTAATTTCATCGTTCGTTGCCTCCTTTTCCGTTCTTCGTTGTTAGTTTGGAGACGTTTCGAGATATTTTTCCTTCTTCTTTAAGCTCATGCTTCAAGTTCGGTATTTGGAGACTTCATGTGTTGTCGTTCTTCACTGTCGCTTCTTGTGTGGTTTCTTATTACTTTCCGTGTTAGGCGTATAATTCTTGAGATTTTAAAGAATGTCCATTCAGTCCAATTTTGTTCTTCTTGATAATTTTCTTGCTTTTAGTTTTCAATTTACATTGTTTTTTATTAATTAAGGTATTCATGATTTAATAACATCAGAGGGCTGGGTGTTCATGCCACTCTGGGATCATCACATGAAACGGCCTAATTAGCCTAATATCCAGAGGCACCTTAAATATTGTACTTACAATTTTGTTTTCTAAGTTTGATTCTTGACTATTTTTCCTATATTTTTATTAACGGATTTTATTTATACAAAAAAACTCCCTTTCCTCATTTAATAATTCTTTATTCGTGATTTTTAAATACAATAACTTGCAAGTAAGTTGATAAACGTACCTTTGGTGCTATGAATGAATGTAGTATGAACAATTCAAAAGGCATGACCCAACACATTGGGCAAATACGCTGTCCGCTTCAAAATGTACTATCTAATAATATGCATTCGATCGTATTGGACTCGTTATTGCATATATATATATATATATATATATATTATATATATATATTATATATATATATATATATAATATATATATATATATATATATATATATATATATATAATATATATGATATAATATATTATATATATTATATATATTATTACCTTCCTTTCTTCTTCTTTTCATTATTGTGGTCCTCCCTCTCACGTGACCAAAATCTTGCTTTCTATTGGTCAGCGAGCCCGCCATCTTCGCCTCGAAAAAGCATTTTGGAATCTCTCCTCTTTAAACTTCCAATCCACTTGTGTTATCAAGATTATTTGCAAAGATATTTTACAAACTGTGTATTGAGCACCGCTGACTATTTTTAAGGTGTTTTTGTGATCTTAAATTCTTCGGTATCACGTATTCCTTCGAATGTTAACAAGGTGAGATATTCGTGTATTATTTTCTAAAGCCTAATTCTTGTGTCTCATATTTCATTCCGTGCTAGTAAATAATTCTCTGTTCTGCTGCATTGTGATACTTAATGAAAAACATTCAGTAGAAAATACTCTTTATTGTGCATTACATTTATTTAGATTTAAGTAACTTTTTAATATTTTATTCACTTATATAAGCGAACCTATGTGCAAAAATTTATTAATATTATATAATAGTCTCCCCTTAATAAAGAACGTTAAATATAAATAGAGAATGGATTTTTATGCGTAACATTTATATTTCACAATGTAAACATATTATTATTATTATTATTATTATTATTATTATTATTATTATTATTATTATTATTATTATTATTATTATTATTATTATTATTATTATTAATTATTATATTATTATTATTGTTAATTGTTTTCAATGTATTAATTCTGTTTATTAATTTTAATATAGACTTTGACCCAAAACGTTATTTTGGTCCTTTTCACCCTTCTTCCATTCTTGATTACGTCCAAAACGTAATAGTGGTGACCTGGAGTGAGTGCTGACGTCGTCACATATCCCAGCATTCCTACAGCTACTTGGAACCCTCTCTCGTCTCAACAGGATACACACGGATCCACATCCTCAAGCAGACGCGTCACTTTTATAAAAAAATTATTCATATTTTTACGATAGAATTTAAAAAAATTACAGGACGAATTCCTGTCCATTTTCAATTTTCAATTACTTATTTTTAAACCATTTTGGCCCGTAAAAGCGGCCTCCTATACATTATTATTACCATTTATATACCTATTTGTAAAAAATTATTGCGTTTTTGGTCTCTGACCACTATATTCCTTATATTTAGTGTATGTAAATTGCATTTTTTAGCTCATTTATCTCGCTATATTTCTTCGAAAATATTTTTATTTTTTTTTTTACATTCTTATTTTATATTAATATTTATAAATAATGTCGCCTCCTGACGCTGCAAACACTGAAAACATCAATGTGATATCGCAACAGCCTGCTTCAGACAGGGAATCATCTGGTGTCTATACTGGTAAGTTCGTAAATAATGATTTAGACCTGACTTTTACGCTACTTGAACTCCAGCTCGAGTCAACTCTAAATCTGAACTTGCCCACTTCAAGGCGCACTCTTAAAATATATTAGCCTGTTCCGTTTTTGCAGCGCCTTGAAGGAACATTTTACCTTCATTGCCAATTCTCACAGATCAACCTTATACCCATACTTAAGACAGAACTCCTAAAACGTGCTAGGAGAAACATAATGCTGAAAAGTTAAAAAAAACTTCTAATGGAGGCTTCTTGGTGATCGAACATACCGTCAGTTTCTATTATCTGTATGCTCAATTGCTCGACGGCCCTCCCGTCGGTAACTGTATACATATTGTACGTCATCTCTTCCTACAGAAACTTCCTACAGAGATGCAACTGCGCTTGGCCACTGTCGATCCCAATTGTTCACTGCAAGAACTCGCTACTTTTGCCGATAGGGTTTGCAAAGCGAAACCTCTTACGACTGCAGACATTACCTTCACAAGTTCGCATATCGTCGGAGTCCATAGCAATTACCTAACCTAACACCAAGCGTCACTTTCGCCATGTAAGGATGAGTCAGTCAATGCACTTCGACAACCGCCGCCCAACGAAAATGCTTAATATTGTGTCACAAACTTCAAGTGTTACATGAACACTATCATTGATCTAACTAATAGAATATGCGCGCATTGGAACACGCGAACAACGTTCCCTCCTCCTCATCCCGTCCATTCTCATCGTGCTATTTTTGTCTGACTGTTCGTATATACAGAGATTGGTTATTTTCTGCTTGTTCTTTGCTCTTCGACATATTGTATACCCCGATTCTTGTTTTTCGGTGTTTTCGCTGGCCAGTACGTTCTATGGTACTCTCCCTCCTATCCAACAACAACATCCTTATCTTCCAACAACATAATCTCACCTCAACATCTCGCTCATCTCCAGTCCTCTCATCATCCTTATTCCCAATCTCCTTATTACCCCAAGCCTCCCCAATGCTTCAAACACTTATTCTGCTTACAATTACGGTCATATCTCTCCGCTCTCCAACCATGCAACGACAGTTCATATCGTTCGTTCACGCTACTCCTTCGCGTTCATTCGCCTCTCTCAACGTTACTGTTCAGGCTTCGTTCATTTTCGTCATCATACCACAAGGGGTATTTGTAGAAACCATCAACGTTTTGGAGACCAAACACGGTCATTGTCTTAAGCCTTGTACATTCGGGAATTTAAACTCCAACACCACTCCGTAAATACCGCTCGGGGTGGTCTCAAAAGCGTCAAACTTGCTTTGTGTCACGATCCCTCACAAACTATCTTACCTCTAGATAGTGGAGCTCAATCTTCAGCTGTACCCCACACGTTCCATCCATCGAGAAAACTCATGCTCCAGAGCACGCGGCTTCCTTTACGAAGCCCCAAACGGCACTACATCAATTACTTATGGTCCAAACGACTACCATTTAACACTCTCGTTCGCGTCGTGAACTTTATATGGACTTTCACGATTGGACGTCACTTACAATAATAGGTGCCGACTTTCTCTCACATTAACCCTCTTTGCTGACATGAATACAATCGCATCTTGATTTTTTTGAGACTCATTTCTTTCATTCCGCTTGTATCCGTGGCTCCGCAATTCCTTAGTGGCATACATCTTTCTAAATCTAATAATAATTTTTGAATCAATTATTAATTACCGATTTTCTGAGCTGTCTTTCTCCAGTCTCAAAGTTTCCGTCAGTGAAACACAAATGTTGTTCATCCATTGAACTTCAGCAGACTCATTCTCTCACGCTCGACGTTCTTGCACCCGGATAAACTCAAACGCAGCTAAAGCTAGAGTTTGAGATCTCTCTTAGAGAAGGGCATCATCCGACCTTCAAAGTCCGATTATGCCTCTCCCTTACACATGGTACTCAAACCAAATGGAGATTACCGCCCGACCGGCGACTATCGCTGCCTAAATGCAATCACCCGCCCGGACCGTTATAATGTACCTCATTTACAGGATTTCACATCCCACCTCTCTGGTTGTACCATCTTCTCAAAGATCGACTTAATCTCAGCATTTTTTCAAATTCCCGTGAACCCGGACGACATCCATAAGACTGCCATTATCACTCCCTTCGGTCTTTACGAATTTCTTCGAACGCCATTCGGTTTACGAAATGCAAGTCAATCATTTCAACGTCTTCTAGACTCAGTATTACGCGGTTTACCTTTCGTCTTCGCCTACATAGACGACTTATTGATTGCCAGTGCTTCTCCAGAAGAACACACTTCACATCTCAGGCAAGTTTTTACCAGACTTAGCGAATATGGTCTATGTGTCAACTCTTCCAAATGTGAATTCGGAGTTTCATCCCTAACCTTTCTCGGACATACAATCTCTGCCGACGGTATACGTCCTCTTGAGGATCGTGTGGCAGCCATTCGTGACTTTCCGAAACCCGTCAAACAGCGTCAACTTCGTCGTTTCTTAGGCATGGTAAATTTTTACCATCGTTTCATTCCGTCCGCTGCAAAAATTCTCCTTCCTCTCCACGCGCTTCTTAAGCATCCACGTAAAGGATCTGCTGCTTCTGTCACTGTAGATTGGAACGACGAAGCAACTAATGCCTTCACTGCCATCAAAGAAGCCCTTGCTTCTTCCGTGTTACTAGTATTTCCATCCGACACAGCCCCGACTAGAATCAACACAGACGCTTCAGATTTCGCGGCAGGTGCCGTCCTACAACAGTTCATTGATAACGAATGGCGTCCATTAGCTTTCTTTTCTAAAAAGTTCCAGCCGCCTGAAACAAGGTACAGCGCATTTGGTAGAGAACTTCTAGCAATATATCTAGCTATTAAGCACTTCCGTTATTTCATAGATGGTCGGGAATTCCATGTCGTAACTGATCATTTACCCATCACGCATGCCATTACAGCCTTCCACAGTTAAACAGTCCCCTCGTGAAGCCCGCCACCTTGAAATTTATTGCAACAATTCACCACGGATTCCGCTCATAGTAAAAGGAAAACAACATTCCTGCCCGATGCTTCTATCCCCGAATTTAACGCAATCTCTCTTACCTAACATCGATTTCGTCGATAATGACTTCGTCTGCAGCAAGTCGAAGAGATTGTTTTCCGCCTGCTTCCTTTCTACAACATTCAAACTGTAGAAATTTTTGGTTTTCCGCCTCTGTTATGCGACGTCTCTTCCGCACATCCTCGTCCAGTCGTACCAACCCCCATGCGCAGAAAGGTATTTCACACCATTCACGACGTGTCGCACCCAGGGGTAAAAGGTAGTCAAGTCAAAATAGGCAAGCATTTCGTCTGGCCGTCCTACTAAAAGATGTTAAACTATGGACAACGCAGTGTCTCAACTGCCAAAAATCCAAAGTGCACAGGCACACTGTCGCACCTCTTCAGCAATTTCTTCCCCCTGGTGAACGTTTTGACCAGGTGCACGTTGATATAGTCGGCCCTTTACCACCCTCAAATGGTTTCACACATATTTTAACTTGCATAGACCGATATACTCGATGGGCAGAAGCCATTCCATTGCGAGATACTTCCAGCGAGACAATTGCTCAGGCATTTTTGTACAACTGGATAGCCAGGTTTGGCACACCTTCGACCGTGTCCACAGACCAGGGTAGGCAGTTTGAGTCTCACCTCTGGAAAGACCTTATGACTTTAATCGGCTCTAATACGTCTTCGCTCTTTGCAGCGTATCATCCGCAAGCCCAGGGCATGGTGGAACGTATCACCGCAGCTAAAAAGCTTTCTCTCAATTGGCCCCTGGAACACCGGAAGTTTGGTCGAAACTACTTCTCTGTCCTCCTCGGTCTCAGATACTTCTATACAAAGAAGACCTCAATGCTCGACTGCCCTTGCTCGTCTTAATGGCTCTTACCCATACGAATACCTGGTGACGTTTCCTTCCTTCTACAAACCTACGAACCACTACACCTTCCTGGCGCGCCTTCGTCAGTGTACCGAGGCGTGAAACCATCTCTTGCCACGTCATCCTCCTGCGTCCACCTACCTTCCTGCGGAATTTGGACACATGCTCCATGTATAATTCGGCAGGATCTCACACCGTAGTCCGTGTGCAAGCCCGCTATGACGACCTTCCTCGATTAAAACGCTACCGAAAATACTTCAGCAATTACAGAAGGGAAGCAAAGTGAAAATAGCTCCAGTTGGATAGGATCATCCTCGCTCCGCCATCGGCTCCGACCAACTCGCTCGCATCGGCTCGTCAACCCGCTCCATCTACCTCTACTTCGCAAGATAATACCGACTTTATGCCCATTTTGCCTTTTACATCAACTTGTTCTCCACCTGAACCTCTGCCAACTCCTTCAAGTATTGTCACTCCTTCGCCAGCTACTTCAGCGCCCCACGCTACGATATCTCCAGCTCCTATACAGATGCTTCCGAATCCGGAACCTATTCCGACTCAAACCTTACCGTCTTGTCTACCTCGTTCTACATCGCGTTATGGACGAACACTACGCCCGGTTGTCCGATTTTCCCCTTGAATCTTCACGACACTCCGTTGTTCAGAGGGGAGCCATGTTACCTTCCGTTTCTTCTTTTTGAATATTGCGGATCGACCTCTCACGTGACCAAAATCTCGTTTTCTTCGCTAGAACGACTTCGCCATCTTCCCCTCGCAAAGGATTTGGAATCTCTCTTCTTAAACTTCCAAACTACTTGTGTTATCAAAGATAATTTGCAAAGACATTTTACAAACTGTGTAGTGAGCACCGCTGACTATTTTGAAGGTGCTTTGTGATCTTAAAATCTTCGGTATCACGTATTCTCTCGAATGTTAACAAGGTGAGCTATTCGTGTATTATTTTCTAAGCCTAGTTCTCGTGTCTCATATTTCATTCCGTGCTAGTAAATAATTCTGTGTTCTGCTGCATTGTGATACTTAATGAAAAACATTCAGTGAAAAATACTCTTTATTATACATTACATTTATTTAGATTTAAGTAACTTTTCTATATATTATTGGTTATATAAGAGAACCTACGCACAAAATTATTAATATTATATAATAGTCCCCCCTTAATAAAGAATGTTAAATATAAATAGAGAACGGATTTCTTATGCGTAACTTTTACATTTCACATTGTAATCATATTATTATTATTATTATTATTATTATTATTATTATTATTATTATTATTATTATTATTATTATTATTATTATTATTATTATTATTATTATTATTATTATTATTATTATTATTATTATTATTATTATTATTATTATTATTGTTAATTGTTTTCAATATATTAATTGTGTTTATTATTTTAATATAGATTTTGACCCCCAAAACGTATTTTGGTCTTTCAACCCTTCTTCATCTTTGATTACGTCAAAACGTAACAATGTATATAGGTGTCTGTGTGAGACTCATATCAAATGTAATTAATATAAGAATATATGTATATATATAGTATATATATATATATATATAATACTATATATATATTATATATATTATATATATATTATATATAATATAATATATATATATATATATTATATATGAATATATAATATAATAATATATATATAGATATATTATATATAAGTATATATTATATATAAATATATATATATAATAGTAATATATATATATATATATAATTATTATATATATATATATATATAATATATATATATATATATTATATATAATTATCAAAACCAAGCCGCCCGCAGACCTCCCCGGCCAACACGCGCGCGCCGCCCCCCCCCCCCCGCCGCCGTCCCACCACCTCGCGCCGCGGCGCTTCTTTCTCCAAGGTGTAAGGTGCGTAACATGACCGCAAACGCAGAAGTACAGAGGATTAGAAGCAAAGTCGAAAAAGAATGTCATCCTTACCTCCCCCTTTATAGCCTATTAGTGAAACTCATCGCAGTCAGAATATCCACCTTAGAGCTTCACGGACCGCGATGGCCCTCACTATGGCATCTCGCCATTGTGAGGTTCTCACTTGGCCCAGGTGGGTCACAACCATACCTCCTCACAAAACCACGCCATTCACTCCTATTATGCACCTTCTTCTCGCCTCTGCCAAACTCACATTTCTCCTCCAGGCAGGAATTCCTTTACTAACTCAATCCAACTTTTCTTTCGTTTCCCAGCCGTCCAATTCGCACGCATCACTCACCTACTATACAATCCTCCTTAGCCAACCGACCTTTAATCACATTTTCCACATGACCAAACAATCTCAACGTACTTTCATTTATTTCTCATTTACCTCTTCTTCGCACCCACAACTCTCTAATCGTCATTCCTCATTATATCAATTTCTTCTCGACTCTTAAGAGTTGTCCACTGAATACATTGTACATTGTAGATCAAAACTCTTATTCCCAAGACTCATAGTCTCACTACTGATACATTCAACACAGGCTAAACAATATTACACCGCAAGTAAAGACCCTAAGCGCACTCATACTATCCTTTACATCCACCAACGATTTAATTGCACTCAGTCACCTTCCGTCATTTCACAACATTTCCTATTTACATCTCTGCACATTTAACATATATCCAAATTAATACTGCAGACACTTGTTCCAGCTGCTCACCATCTAACATAGCTTCACCCAATGACTGTCCTCACTCACAACCATAAACTTACTCTTATCTACGTTTACTTTAAACCCCTCCCTTTTTTACACACCCTGCCAAATCTCTCTACCAATCCTCTGTCAAACTCTCTTTTAAATTCGCCACACAAATGAATCATCCACATGTAATTGTATGGGCACCTCCACTCTC